>WNWK01015054.1:0-49131 GCA_009830355.1 Cherax destructor
ATGGTTAACCTTTATATTTTTTAAGAAATCACAACATGGTATCAGATAAAATTGTATCATTGTTATTATGTAATTTTCATAACGACATTTTTTGCTTTAAAGTTGGCAGTTTAATGCGTATCCTTTTTGGTTAGAATATTTAGGATATTTTGCATATAGGCCCTATGTGGAGATACTTTTTTTTTACCATATGGATAAGTGTCCGTGTTCATGATTTTTTTAACACAGGGTTTTATATTTATCTGTAGATGTTTAGTTTTTAAGTGTTTAGCAGAAACCACAAGTGGAGGGTATCAGAAAAAACATTGTATCATTGTCATTATGAAATGTTAAAGTTTTGCACAGGTTGTTGTTAATGTATTTTTATGTGTTTCTTAAATAAAATATAAAAAAAAATGAATTACACTTGTTATAATAAGGTTAGGAAAAATTTCAAGGTTTTTTTGGTAAAAAATTTTTAAATTTTTTACATTAAATGATTAAAAAAAAATATCTTTAAACATACAAGAAAATTTTAAAAAGGACTTAATTTTAAATGAGTTTTTGCTAATTAAATTTTTATTTTAGACATATATATTTTACAAACAATTTCTCAGTCCCTTTGAATTCAAACCCCCCGGCATCAGAGTCAGTACCTGAGCCATTTTTCAGGTTCAAATCCTGCATGGACAGAGAAAATTTCGTAAAAAATTTCGCCTGTCTGTAGTATATAATGCTTTGCGACACGGTGGGGTACAAAGGGGCCCTCACCAAGTTTCAATTTTTTAATTCTCCTGTATGTTCTGACCTCTCAAGCGATTTTTTAAATGGCCCAGCAGAAACAAGGGAAGTATATTTATATTTTTCCCCTACCCCCTCCTAAACCCATTCCTTCACCCTTAACCCAAGCAAACCCCGTTACAGTGGAAAGTCACAACATCCCCAACCCAACCCCCCCCACTTTTAAATGAGCCTCATGGATTTTAATAACCATAAACCAGTGCACGGAAAGGGAAAAAGTAGTATCAAAGTGAGTTACACTAACCATACCACGGGGGGGGGAACCCCCAAAAACCAAAACCCAGACCGCCCCAAACGGTTTAGAAAAAACCTGTTGGATGAATTTATTGAAGCTAGCTGGCCCACTGTCTTAGGGACGGTCGGAGTTTTGAGACCTGACCGGGGTTGATCCCCACCCTGTATGGTTTGTTTGCAACGGCAATGATTTCGGGGTCGGGGACACAATAGATGGTTTATCTAAAATTTTGAATTTATTAAAAAACCATAATACATAAACAAAACATGAAATAGGTATACATGTCACAAACATCACTGAAATAGAAACATGAACAAGCCCCAACAGTACAAGGCTGAGAGAATTTTTCCATGCTTATAGACACCTAAACAACCTAACGACATACCCACAGGACAAAAGACCTACCCATTGGAGGGGCAGCATGTCACAAAATCCTGCACCCTCAACCCCCCCCCGGTACAGGTGTACCAACGAGCATCCGTGGGCCACCCCAAGGGAAAATCGCTGGGAAAAACATAACTAGCAAAAACCAACAACATTAGGTATAATGTATACAAGAAAATTCAACAGACCAACTTTGCCCGGATCAAGTACTACCTCATGATATAAGGGGTAAAAAATTACTTTTTATACCCCCCCCCACGAGGGGGACCTTTATACTAGAAAAAAAAATATGTGGAACCAAGTTCCTCCAACTGAATAAAAAAAATAAAAACTTTCCAAACTGACACCCAAACTGTAAAGCACATATATACAAATTTAAAGTAAACACCCAATCACAGTAATCCCTTGTTACTGTCACCCATGGGGCAAAGCCAAGCAGAGGACTGATGAGTTCAATCAATATTACATATACAGATAAGAAACAATCAGTCCCCGTTCCCAACAAACACTCCCCACACGCCCGATTTCAAGGAAAAACCAGCAACCAAAGACCGTGATTTTCAACCCCCGGGACACCAAGATTGACAACGCACCGAACATTACAGGCGCCGGGGAAAATTGTCAAAATCCCCCTCCCCCAGCCCAGACCTAACAGCCACACAGACGCTTAAAGACACCAGGATCAGCCCATCAAAAGAGCCAACCACAAACAGTCAAACTAACACACAACCCAAAAAACACGTTTCACAATCATGAACTCCAATACCTCTACACACACGCCCCCCAGGCAACCCCAATAACCCCTGAATCCCCCTCCCCACACACTCAGCATTGCCCCCCTACAATGTATTAATGCACCCAGAGTTAGACCGTGATAACCCACGGAAAAACCCTTTCCCCCCCGACCAATAGATCCCTATTCCTACAAACCGTCTTATAAAAAATCACCCAATTTTTGAGTCCCCCTCCCCATTCCCCCGCATACCCCCCAAAAACAAACACGAAATCCACAATTGTACGCCAGAGCGTGCTGGACGCTCTCACCACCCTCCCCCCTGTCTGACTTAGCCCCGCAAAACCCCAAAAACCCCGCCTCCGCCCACCTGCCACGCCCGACCCATTCATTCCTTATACCCCAGACCCCCCAAAAAAACCGATGATACGCGTTTCCCCAATCACATGTCCTACACTCACCCCCCCCACCCCCCCCTCCCAAGAACCACCCAGACGGGAGAATGCCGGAAGGGAACGGAAAAACCTCCCGCACCCCGTAAAATCCTTTAAAACAAAACCTAACCCCGATGTCCCCCACCCAATTTTATATATCCTCCACCAGGGGACTCCCTTTCCCCAGCATCCGTCCAAAACACCCATAACTTACCAGGTTTCCGTAGGACCAGGAGCACCCCAACACAGCCTCACCCTTTCCCCAACCCATTTCCCCTACCACCACCCACATCAGCATACAGTCATTCCAACACCCTCCCCCCAAAACCCCCGTTTGCACAAAACACCACCGGTAAAACATTTTACCATATGTCCCAAATCCATTAACCCCAACCCCTGACGGGCCGGCAGCATTACCGCCTCCCTCTTCAACCATTCACACCCCGGGCCCCAAAAATGAACTTAATCACCTTTTTTTAAGACCCACTTTCCCGCCCTTACTAAAGGATACACCCCAAAACATGCCATACCTTGCTAGGCATGTATAAAAAGGTATGGCAAACACCCCAATCGAGTTCCCCCTTTTTCCCAACCCCCGAGTTTGCCGCTCTTGTTGCACATACCCCCCATATATACAATACCACAAATCGTTAAACATCCACCACATGCCCCCTACATCACCACCCCTACCTCCGCCCCAAATCCAAGCCCCCCATCCCCACTTTTGATTTTCCCCCCTTAACCCCGCATACCAGTAACACCCCCAAATGAACGAATAATTACCCACCCACCAAGCTCGTTCCTTCCCCGAGTATCGCGTGTCATCCACAAAAACAAGCCCCGGCCCACCCCCCCAAACCCTCGACCCTCCCCCCCCAAATACAGTCCGACAGCCCTGAAAAATGGGCCCAAACACAAGCAAATATCTAACATAGGTGAAATACAAATGGAGTCTGGGTGCCAGTTATCATGTGGTCCAGACTATAGAAGGAAGAATTTTGAGGGGTTGAGACACTTCCTGAATATAGGGATTGGGACATTGAATTAAAAAAGTGTCGAGGAGAGATAAATACTTACCCGGAATATAAAGAGAAGCTAAAAAGATTTCATATTGAAGATACAAAAACACAAAGATAGGGGGGGGAAAAAAGAAAAGTGTAAGAAAGTGGAAAAAATACAAAGAAATGGACAAACGAGAACAGAATAGGA
Source organism: Cherax destructor (assembly GCA_009830355.1). Lineage (NCBI taxonomy): Eukaryota > Metazoa > Arthropoda > Malacostraca > Decapoda > Parastacidae > Cherax > Cherax destructor. The sequence continues at coordinate 3,776 of WNWK01015054.1, forward strand.
GACAGAAACGAATGGTGAGGTGAGGAGAGGTTGAAAGTAAGGGAGAATGACAGCAGCATGGGCCCGTTTAACCCAAAACTACTTCACAGCCTTACCAAACAAAAGAGTATAGGACCAAGTAATTCAGGTGAGGAAGGAAGGAGAGCTAAAAAAAAAAAAGTCTGAAGTTTTTTAGAAAGATTCAAGAGCTTTCTTCTCAGTGGCGGGAGCAACACCAAAAAGGGATATGGAACTGGGAGCACTAACAAATACTGGATGCCATCTACACATTAAAGAGATAATAAAACTTGATGGGCCTTGATACATCCAAGGCAATGAGACTTGGCAATGGTTTACTGTATTTCAGGGTATAGAAGATATAAAACCACTAGCTATGATCTACAATAAGTCAATGGATATGAGACAGACCGGGGATCTTGACGATGGCAAACGTAGTCCTTATATTTAAGAAGACAGATGGGGGTTGAACATAGACGTTTCACTTACAAAAAACCAAGGCAATGGAGAGTTTTCAGGGCAAGAGTGGAGAACACTTGGAGAAAGTGCCTTTAAAACAAAACCAGAAGATTTAGGCAAATTTGTCTTACAACTTGAGATTCAAGAGAAAGTCCCAGATCTGCAATCAAAGGTGTTTGATACTGTCCCCACAAGAAGCTGAGACAAAAACTTAAGATTCAGGCGGAATAGCAGTGAACATACTCCAGTGGATCAAGGAGTATCTTAGGGAGAGGAAGCAACGAGTGACTCTCAGGAAAGAGACATCAAGTGTAACCAGCGGGGGTTTTAGCAAGGATTGGTAAAAAAACCCAGTACTGTTTCAGTTTATAGAATGACATAAAACTAGAATGATGGGACAATGACAGGTATACCCCTGTTTGTTGATGTAAAACTAATGAGAATAAAAACGAGGACATGGAAGCACTTAAAGGGACCAGAAAAAATTGCAAGAGTGATCACTATTACCAAACGGGACATCTATTAAGAATATATCTCCAGAGAATACTAGGTCAACTTATTGACCCCTCTCTAGTATTTAGCCTATTTCGGGATTTGGACAGTTTGTCAGTGTGTATTCTAATCCAGTTGTCAAGTAACTTATGTGGCTTCTAAATAGCACTTTGGACTGCAGCTGAATGAATACACCAAATAAAAGCTGAGATCTTTAATAACAAAGGTGTCTAGGTGGTCATAATAACACTTAATGTAACTTGAATAATTAAGAAGATAAGCCCTACACAACTCTTGAAGTATAACATGGTATACTTAAAAGAAAAAAAACATCCAGGGTGGGGTTAGAACCCGCGATCAGAGAGTCTCAAAACTCCAGACCGTCGCGTTGCCACTGGGCCAGCTAGCTTCAATAAGATTCATCAACTAGTTATATTCTACACCATAGGAAGGTTAGCATGGGGCACCACTGTGTCCACAATCGGGTTCTAACCCCACCAATGGTATGGTTTTTTTTGCAATCATGCCCATTACGATTTCATGAGTCATGGTATACTTATATATTACAGTTATTCTGTACATATACGTATTTCGTGGCTTATAAGACGCGGCTTATAAGACTTATTTTAGTTACAATGGCTCGGCATCGGACGTAACTGGGAGAGCTACAGCCCCCCCCACACCCCAAACTTATAGCTCCCGTCACTGACCTTCAGTTTATAGGACGCAGGGGGGTTTTTGGATATATTTTATGAAAAAATGCGTCTAATAAGCCGCGAAATATGGTAATCATAAGGTGCTATGGTCACATTTGATAAAATATTGTACTTTTCTTAATATGTACCGTCTAGTACATTGATATGATGAGATGTAGTCATAAGTACAAGAGTAATATTGTGTAAGGGGTGTGCTTGTGCTCGGATTGACTCGACCTTGACTTAGAATGTGACTGAAACAGCAAGTCTCTAAATAAGCTGACTTCTGGACCATCCAGACAATCAAACAGTTTGCTTGAACAATATGACGACCCATTCGGGAGACAACAATAATGCTCGAAGCAGTAGGAACAGAACAGCATCACGCAAAAAATCAAGAACAAACGACCCTAACTGTGGACCTTCAGCAGACCCTATACAAAGGCATAAAACTCCCTTAATACTGAAACTGAGTTCAACAATTCCAAATTCACGATTATGACAGTGAATAGATGTCAAAACAATGTAGGTCGAGAGTTGAGCCGGACCAGAGATATAGTGTCTCTACGACACAACTTCTGGAAACGTCAAATATCACCAAGTCTAACAAATGTTCTGTGAACAGAGTTGCACAGAGTTATGAGATGCATGTCCGGGTTCACTATCGGAGACATTACCAAAAAACAGAGTCTAAATAATACGAGCTGAGGAGAACAGCATTCTTCCAGACAGAACAGAGCAGCGGGACCTGCAGGTACAGGGGTCAGGTGACTTGTATTGAGCCATGCTTAGAGTATGTTATATTTTATTCAGAGTATGTCACACCCATATAAGCATGTCTCCCGATCAACAAACTACTTGCTAAGGGTTTAACAGTAGGGAAGCCATCGTTATACCAGTACCATGGTTCAGCCAGCCAATCCGGGTAACCCGCAAGGTTGTGAAGCAATGTGGTACACTCTTGAACCATCCATGGCAGACTTACCTTCACGTCTGGTAAATTTCGGTTCTCACCATGTCTTGTGCTGCATTTGCCTCATTGTACATCGCTGTATATTGTACGTACCAGATTATGTGGTGAAGGAAATACACAATAATTTACTCTCTGCTGCCTTTTTCTCATTCGTAAATGGTCATCGTACTACAGTCAGGTGTGCAGGCCAAGACTACACCTGTGTTCGAAATATGTACCAGCTTGAGGGCTGGGAAAGAACTGTGAACAAGCGAGCCATTCAAAACTCTCCAACACTTAACACAATGACAGGTGTAGTTTTACATCCTATTAACAACATAAACATGAAATTTTCGTTTCAGCTAAACGAAAACTCAGCAACATAAAATTATATAAAAAAGCAATATATACAAATATTTAGACACAGCACCCAGTTATCAAGCATCCAGTGATCAAGCATCCAGTGATCAAGATCCATGATCACAGCACCCAGTGATCACACATCCAGTGATCAAAATCCATGATCACAGCATCCAGTTTATTGCCAGAGGCTCACGTCGACGAACAAGCAGTGCACCCAAATGCTCATCTACCAAATTAAGAGTAGCCATCGGGAATATCAACAAAGAGTTTTTAAACCTTTATAACATACATGAGGACCATCTAGAAAAAATTACAATATGGAACCCACACCCAAAGATGTTAAGAAACTGGAGAGAGTGCAGAAGTTGAAACAATGATTGTTCCGGGTATGGGGTGAGCCACGAAGAGGGGAAAAGGAACTGAATTTATGGCACTGGAAGACTGTCTGAGACGAAAGAAACTGAAACCGGGGACACTGCTGGAAGTTGATGCAGACGAGCTACGGATGTTAAAAAGTATTTTTTTTTTAAAAATGGTGGGGAAGTGGATTGATGAGGGAGAGAAAGGGGAGGACAGGCCCCCAAAAATAGTAATAACAGTGGGAAATTTGGAGAGTGGAGAGGAGAGGGGGGGGGAGAGGAGTATCTGAGATTCGACCTCCGGCAACCACACCCACTTGTCATAGCCCCGCACACAAACATAAAACACACGACACACTAGTGAATGCAGGAACCATCCATTTTTTTAAGACGAGGTTTGATAAATCACATGGAGGGGAGAGAGGCCCTGTAGCGATCAGGAAGAGGCAGGGACAAGAACTATGAATCGACCCCAACCACAAATAGGTGAGTACACACACACATCCACAAGACTAGCCCCGGAGCAAGGGGTATGTCCTCGAGGAGAGGTTAAGGGGAAAACGACCTGACGACACTGGAGGACAGGGAGATAGGGGGACAGATAACAAATATAAATATGAGAGGTTTCAAAGTGGACAGAGACAGAATGTTCCAGAGATGGGGCACAGCAACAAGGGGAAAAGTTGGAAGTTTAAGACTCAGATGAATCCCGGATGTTAGGAAGTATTTTCAGCCACAGAGTTGTCGGGAAGTGGAATAGTTTAGGAAGTGATGAGTAGGCAGGATCCAACATAGCTTTAAGAAGAGGGTTTAAAAGTCATGGCGCAGGAGAGGACCCGTGGGCCAGTGAAAGGCGGTGTCATTGGGGGGAAGGAAAAAATGGGGTAATGGGGAATAGGGGGGAAAGGGTGGGAGGAGAGGAGAGGTGAGGTTGCAGGGGCAGGGTTTTAGGTCACGGGAGTATACCATCACCTCTCATTACCACCCACCTCATTTCACCTAAAATAAAATATAATAAAAAAAGTAAAGATAAAGAATAATAAGAATATAACGGGGGCAGGGGAAAATTATATTTATCAAACACAGTTTATTTAAGTCCTTTTACAATAATATATTTTGGGAATGTGAGAACACTTATTGGGTTTAGATAAATGGGGATTGTACATATAAGCAGGAGACAGGGAATACAATCAACTGACGGAATATAACTTACAATATAATTCAGAGTGGACAGTCTACCACAGGAACTCAGTCACACTTCTAGCCACAGGTCCCAAGACCTGTTCCAACAGAACTCTGCCCAGTGTCTCCAACAGTCTCCCAGAGACTCTTACAGCAGTTTCCCCAGAGCTCTGCACACCGACAGCCGCTCTGCTAGAATTCGTGCCCAGGAGCTCTGCACACAGGCCAGAGCTCCGCCAGAATGTCTTCCAGCCCAGAGCTCCACACACAGGCCAGAAAGCTCCGCCAGACTTCTCTTAGTTGTTTCCTCGGCCTTATATGTCCCTCCAAGCATCCCCCAATGAGGAGTGCACCATGTGCTTTGGACCTGACGCCCCACCTGACGCTAGTTCAAGACAAAGACCTGAGCCTTAATCCGAACGGCAGTGGCTGCTTAGGTAGACCTCAAAGCACACTGACTACATCACAACACACAGGGATAGGCAGGGAGAATGAAAGAGAGAGATCAGTCTTGTTTATGGGCTCCATGAAGCTGAAGGGAAACTTACGAAGCAAGAAGACAAGGGGAGAAAATGCGATTGAAAACATCATGAAAGCAATAGGAGAAGATGACATGACCCAGCTGGCAAATTTTCTGAGAATAGTAGATTTGCAAGAGGAAGAATCCGGCCAGTCAAAGTAATTTTCAAAGCAGAATTGACTCGAAACAGGATCCTGCAGGAGAAAGCAAGACTAAGGGATATGTCAGAGTATCGGAGGGTGTATCTCGACCGCGACAGAACACGGGAAGAAAGACAGAAACTGAAAGAGAGGGTACAGAGACAAAAGGAGGAAAGAGAGATGGACAGGAGAACCCAGACTCAGGAGGAAGCTCTAATACAACCACCTTCAGATGTTCCCCAACCTGGACAACCCCAATGCAACCAAACAACCTAACCCAAAACACACATGCCATACCCAATGATTCCACCCACCTCAGTACAAACTCCACCTTCACACCAACCACCCATAGTTCCCCATCAGATCTCCCACTTTCCCAACCCCAACATACCCCCAGACTACGGTTTTAGAAAAGAAGTTAAAGGTTTGGTATACAAATGCAGATGGTATAACAAATAAATGTGAGGAGTGGCATGAAAGAATAAAGGAGACATCCCCAGACATAATAGCACTCACAGAAACGAAACTCACCAGGATGATAACAGATGCAATCTTCCCACCCGGATATCAAATCCTCAGGAAAGATAGAGGGAGCAGAGGGGAGGAGGAGTTGCACTGCTCATTAAGAACAGGTGGGGATTTGAGGAAGTGGAAGGAATGGATGGAATGGGTGAAAGGGACTACATAGTAGGAACAATTCAGTCTGAGGGCCATAAGGTGATAATTGCTGTAATGTACAACCCGCCACAGAACTGCAGGAGGCCAAGAGAAGAATACGACGAGAGCAACAGAGCAATGGTAGACACACTAGCCGAGGTAGCCAGAAGAGCCCACATGGGGAGAGCAAAGTTACTAGTTATGGGTGATTTCAATCACAAAGAGATTGATTGGGAAAACCTAGAGCCCCATGGGGGTCCTGAATCATGGAGAGCCAAGATGATGGATGTGGTACTGGAAAACCTCATGCATCAACATGTTAGAGACACTACCAGAGAGAGAGGTGGGGATGATCCAGCAAGACTGGACCTAGTATTCACCTTGAGTAGTTCGGACATCGAGGATATCACGTATGAAAGGCCCCTTGGAGCTAGTGATCATTTGGTTCTGTGTTTTGATTATATAGTTGAGCTACAAGTGGAGGGGAGCAGGAATAGGAAGGGAGAAACGAAACTACAAAAGGGGGACTACACAGGCATGAGGAACTTCCTACAAGACGTTCAGTGGGAGAGAATTGGCAGGAAAACCAGTAAAAGAAATGATGGAATATGTGACAACCAAATGCAATGAGGCAGAGGAGAGGTTTGTCCCCAAGGGAAACAGAAGTAATGGGAAGACCAGAACGAGTCCTTGGTTCACCCAGAGGTGTAGGGAGGCAAAAAGTAAGTGTAATAGAGAATGGAAAAAGTACAGAAGACAAAGGACCCAGGAAAATAAAGAGATTAGCCGAAGAGCCAGAAACGAATATGCACAGGTAAGAAGGAGGCTCAGCGACAATATGAAAATGATATAGCATCAAAAGTCAAGTCTGACCCGAAGCTGTTGTATAGCCACATCAGGAGGAAAACAACAGTCAAGGACCAGGTAATCAGGCTGAGAAAGGAAGGTGGGGAGTTCACAATAAACGACCAAGAGGTATGTGAGGAGCTCAACATGAGATTTAAAGAAGTATTTACACAGGAGACAGGTAGGACTCCAGGAATTCAGAATAGGGGGGTATACCAACAAGTGCTGGATGAAATACACACAACCGAGGAGGAGGTGAAGAAGCTGCTATGTGAACTCGATACCTCAAAAGCGGTGGGACCGGACAACATTTCTCCGTGGGTCCTTAGAGAGGGAGCAGAGATGTTGTGTGTGCCACTAACACAAATCTTCAACACATCCATTGAAACTGGGCAACTACCTGAGGCGTGGAAGATGGCAAATGTAGTCCCAATTTTTAAGAAAGGAGACAGACACGAGGCATTAAACTACAGACCTGTGTCACTGACGTGTATAGTATGCAAAGTCATGGAGAAGATCATCAGGAGGAGAGTGGTGGAGCACCTAGAAAGACACAAGCTTATAAACGACAACCAGCACGGTTTCAGGGAAGGAAAATCCTGTGTCACAAACCTACTGGAGTTTTATGATAAGGTAACAGAAGTAAGACACGAGAGAGAGGGGTGGATAGACTGCATTTTTTGGACTGCAAGAAGGCGTTCGACACAGTTCCTCACAAGAGGTTAATGCAAAAGCTAAAGGATCAGGCACACGTAACAGGAAAAACACTGCAATGGATCAGAGAATATCTGACAGGGAGGCAACAACGAGTCATGGTACGTGACGAGATGTCAGAGTGGGCACCTGTGACGAGTGGAGTTCCACAAGGGTCAGTCCTAGGACCTGTACTGTTTTTGGTATATGTGAATGACATAACGGAAGGGATAGACTCAGAAGTGTCCCTGTTTGCAGATGATGTGAAGTTAATGAGAAGAATAAAATCAGTCGAGGATCAGGCAGGACTACAAAGAGACCTGGACAGGCTGCAAGCCTGGTCCAGTAACTGGCTCCTTGAATTTAACCCTGCCAAATGTAAAGTCATGAATATCGGGGAAGGGCAAAGAAGACCGCAGACAGAGTATAGTCTAGGTGGCCAAAGACTGCAAGCCTCACTCAAAGAAAAAGATCTTGGGGTGAGTATAATACCGAGCACATCTCCTGAGGCACACATCAATCAGATAACTGCTGCAGCATACGGGCGGCTGGCAAACCTAAGAATAGCGTTCCAATACCTCACTAAGGAATCATTCAAGACTCTGTATACCATATACGTCAGGCCCATACTGGAGTATGCAGCACCGGTTTGGAACCCACACCTGGTCAAGCACGTCAAGAAATTAGAGAAAGTGCAAAGATTTGCAACAAGACTAGTCCCAGAGCTAAGGGGATTGTCCTACGAAGAAAGGTTAAGGGAAATCGGCCTGACGACACTAGAGGACAGGAGGGTTAGGGAGACATGATAACGACATATAAAATACTGCGAGGAATAGATAAGGTGGACAGAGACAAGATGTTCCAGAGAGGGGACACAGAAACAAGGGGTCATAATTGGAAGTTGAAGACTCCTATGAGTCAAAGGGATGTTAGGAAGTATTTCTTCAGTCATAGAGTTGTCAGGAAGTGGAATAGCTTAGAAAGCGACATAGTGGAGGCAGGAACCATACATAGTTTTAAGACTAGGTTTGATAAAGCTCATGGAGCAGGGAGAGAGAGGACCTAGTAGCAATCAGTGAAGAGGCAGGGCCAGGAGCTATGACTCGACCCCTGCAACCACAAATAGGTGAGTAAATAGGTGAGTACACACACACACACACACACACACACCCCCACACACACACACCCCCACACACACACACACCCACCAGTCTAGGTGGCCAAAGACTGCAAACCTCACTCAAAGAAAAAGATCTTGGGGTGAGTATAATACCGAGCACATCTCCTGAGGCACACATCAATCAGATAACTGCTGCAGCATACGGGCGGCTGGCAAACCTAAGAATAGCGTTCCAATACCTCACTAAGGAATCATTCAAGACTCTGTATACCATATACGTCAGGCCCATACTGGAGTATGCAGCACCAGTTTGGAACCCACACCTGGTCAAGCACGTCAAGAAATTAGAGAAAGTGCAAAGGTTTGCAACAAGACTAGTCCCAGAGCTAAGGGGATTGTCCTACGAAGAAAGGTTAAGGGAAATCGGCCTGACGACACTAGAGGACAGGAGGGTTAGGGGAGACATGATAACGACATATAAAATACTGCGAGGAATAGATAAGGTGGACAGAGACAAGATGTTCCAGAGAGGGACACAGAAACAAGGGGTCACAATTGGAAGTTGAAGACTCCTATGAGTCAAAGGGATGTTAGGAAGTATTTCTTCAGTCATAGAGTTGTCAGGAAGTGGAATAGCTTAGAAAGCGACATAGTGGAGGCAGGAACCATACATAGTTTTAAGACTAGGTTTGATAAAGCTCATGGAGCAGGGAGAGAGAGGACCTAGTAGCAATCAGTGAAGAGGCGGGGCCAGGAGCTATGACTCGACCCCTGCAACCACAAATAGGTGAGTACAAATAGGTGAGTACACACACACACACACACACACAGAGATTGATTGGGAAAACCTAGAGCCCCATGGGGGTCCTGAATCATGGAGAGCCAAGATGATGGATGTGGTACTGGAAAACCTCATGCATCAACATGTTAGAGACACTACCAGAGAGAGAGGTGGGGATGATCCAGCAAGACTGGACCTAGTATTCACCTTGAGTAGTTCGGACATCGAGGATATCACGTATGAAAGGCCCCTTGGAGCTAGTGATCATTTGGTTCTGTGTTTTGATTATATAGTTGAGCTACAAGTGGAGAGGGAGCAGGAATAGGAAGGAGAAACGAAACTACAAAAGGGGGACTACACAGGCATGAGGAACTTCCTACAAGACGTTCAGTGGGAGAGAAATTGGCAGGAAAACCAGTAAAAGAAATGATGGAATATGTGACAACCAAATGCAAAGAGGCAGAGGAGAGGTTTGTCCCCAAGGGAAACAGAAGTAATGGGAAGACCAGAACGAGTCCTTGGTTCACCCAGAGGTGTAGGGAGGCAAAAAGTAAGTGTAATAGAGAATGGAAAAAGTACAGAAGACAAAGGACCCAGGAAAATAAAGAGATTAGCCGAAGAGCCAGAAACGAATATGCACAGGTAAGAAGGGAGGCTCAGCGACAATATGAAAATGATATAGCATCAAAAGTCAAGTCTGACCCGAAGCTGTTGTATAGCCACATCAGGAGGAAAACAACAGTCAAGGACCAGGTAATCAGGCTGAGAAAGGAAGGTGGGAGTTCACAATAAACGACCAAGAGGTATGTGAGGAGCTCAACATGAGATTTAAAGAAGTATTTACACAGGAGACAGGTAGGACTCCAGGAATTCAGAATAGGGAGGTATACCAACAAGTGCTGGATGAAATACACACAACCGAGGAGGAGGTGAAGAAGCTGCTATGTGAACTCGATACCTCAAAAGCGGTGGGACCGGACAACATTTCTCCGTGGGTCCTTAGAGAGGAGCAGAGATGTTGTGTGTGCCACTAACACAAATCTTCAACACATCCATTGAAACTGGGCAACTACCTGAGGCGTGGAAGATGGCAAATGTAGTCCCAATTTTTAAGAAAGGAGACAGACACGAGGCATTAAACTACAGACCTGTGTCACTGACGTGTATAGTATGCAAAGTCATGGAGAAGATCATCAGGAGGAGAGTGGTGGAGCACCTAGAAAGACACAAGCTTATAAACGACAACCAGCACGGTTTCAGGGAAGGAAAATCCTGTGTCACAAACCTACTGGAGTTTTATGATAAGGTAACAGAAGTAAGACACGAGAGAGGGGTGGATAGACTGCATTTTTGGACTGCAAGAAGGCGTTCGACACAGTTCCTCACAAGAGGTTAATGCAAAAGCTAAAGGATCAGGCACACGTAACAGGAAAAACACTGCAATGGATCAGAGAATATCTGACAGGGAGGCAACAACGAGTCATGGTACGTGACGAGATGTCAGAGTGGGCACCTGTGACGAGTGGAGTTCCACAAGGGTCAGTCCTAGGACCTGTACTGTTTTTGGTATATGTGAATGACATAACGGAAGGGATAGACTCAGAAGTGTCCCTGTTTGCAGATGATGTGAAGTTAATGAGAAGAATAAAATCAGTCGAGGATCAGGCAGGACTACAAGAGACCTGGACAGGCTGCAAGCCTGGTCCAGTAACTGGCTCCTTGAATTTAACCCTGCCAAATGTAAAGTCATGAATATCGGGAAGGGCAAAGAAGACCGCAGACAGAGTATAGTCTAGGTGGCCAAAGACTGCAAGCCTCACTCAAAGAAAAAGATCTTGGGGTGAGTATAATACCGAGCACATCTCCTGAGGCACACATCAATCAGATAACTGCTGCAGCATACGGGCGGCTGGCAAACCTAAGAATAGCGTTCCAATACCTCACTAAGGAATCATTCAAGACTCTGTATACCATATACGTCAGGCCCATACTGGAGTATGCAGCACCGGTTTGGAACCCACACCTGGTCAAGCACGTCAAGAAATTAGAGAAAGTGCAAAGGTTTGCAACAAGACTAGTCCCAGAGCTAAGGGGATTGTCCTACGAAGAAAGGTTAAGGGAAATCGGCCTGACGACACTAGAGGACAGGAGGGTTAGGGAGACATGATAACGACATATAAAATACTGCGAGGAATAGATAAGGTGGACAGAGACAAGATGTTCCAGAGAGGGACACAGAAACAAGGGGTCATAATTGGAAGTTGAAGACTCCTATGAGTCAAAGGGATGTTAGGAAGTATTTCTTCAGTCATAGAGTTGTCAGGAAGTGGAATAGCTTAGAAAGCGACATAGTGGAGGCAGGAACCATACATAGTTTTAAGACTAGGTTTGATAAAGCTCATGGAGCAGGGAGAGAGAGGACCTAGTAGCAATCAGTGAAGAGGCGGGGCCAGGAGCTATGACTCGACCCCTGCAACCACAAATAGGTGAGTACAAATAGGTGAGTACACACACACACACACACACACACACACAGACAGTGGACCCCCGCTATTCGAATTTAATCCGTTCCAGGAGCTAGTTCTCAACGCAAAATGTTCGAGTGGCGATTTAATTTTTCCCATAAGAATTAATGGAAATACAATTAATCCGTTCCTGCTGTCAGGAGGCATGACAAAATAGTACTTCACTGTGAAGCTATTATCAACTCGACAGCTTATTTATCTATCACAATTCATCTAATATGACATAATAAACAATATAAATAACATAAAAACCTGATATACACTCTAGAGCTAAATGAGGGTCTACTGTATAAGAGTTATGCAAATTAAAATAAAGTTATCAAGTTGGAGTTTCATTTTTATTTTTTTCTAATATGTATACGTATTTAATTCAGCATTTGGCATCATTACAAAGTGGGCAGAGCTACAGCAGAGGGAGAAGCAGCAGTGTCTCATTAACTCATAACGCTTCATCCCACTATAAAATATTGTATAATTATACTATTACTATCAATAAATATTACCTACCTATCACATTTATTCCAGAATAATATTAGGTATAACATAAATAATGTAGAAGCATGATAAAAACTGACATTATATAGAGAGGTATTGAAGGGTAGAGGGCGAAGGATAAAAAAAAAAGTGACCAAGAAAACGTTAAGCGCCTGAAGGGTAACTATAGAATATCACTCTTGCCCTATGCAAAGACTGAAAAAAGTTCAATTTAAAAAAAAAATAAATCCCAAGTAATCAGCTATGCAGGCTTTTCCTGGAATATCTCGGAAGTAAGTCATTGACCTATTTCATGTTGTATTACCATTAATAATACAGCCTCTCCTCACTTAACAACGGAGATAGGGACATAAGACTGTCAGCAAACAAATTCGTCACTAAACGAGGAGCATGCTATAATGGTAGTGGATTTGAATCAACCATCTTTGATATTGTTTTAATGTCACCTTTACACCATTTATAACATTTCTGGTATATTTTTAAATGTTAAAACAGCAGTGTACTGTATATTGAAATAAACAGAATTGAGGAAATCAGCTCTAATATACATTATTTATGTACAAATACTGGTCAGAGAGCCCGTCGTAAGTCCGAGGTGTCGGTAAATGAGTATGTCGCTAAGTGAGGAGAGGCTGTACACAGATTGAAAGTAATTTCCCAGCATAAATGGAGAGTTAGAGGTAATTGGAAGATAGAGGGAATATTTTGAGGAGTTGTTAAATGTTGAAGACAGGGAAGCTGTGATTTCTTGTATAGGGCAAAGAGGAATAACATCTTGTAGGAGTGTGGAAGAGCCAGTTTTGAGTGTGGGGGAAGTTCGTGAGGCAGTGGGTAGAATGAAAGGGGGTAAGGCAGCTGGGATTGATGGGATAAAGATAGAAATGTTAAAAGCAGGTGGGGATATAGTTTTGGAGTGGTTGGTGCTATTATTTAATAAATGTATGGAAGTGGGTAAGGTACCTAGGGATTGGCAGGGAGCATGTATTGTTCCTTTGTATAAAGGCAAAGGGGACAAAAGAGAGTGCAAAAATTATAGGGGAATTAGTCTGTTGAGTGTACCTGGTAAAGTGTATGGTAGAGTTATTATTGAAAGAATTAAGAGTAAGACAAAGCAGGATAGCAGATGAACAAGGGGGCTTTAGGAAAGGTAGGGGGTGTGTAGGCCAAGTGTTTACAGTGAAACATATAGGTGAACAATATTTGGATAAGGGTAAAGAGGTTTTTGTGGCATTTATGGATTTGGAAAAGGCGTATGATAGGGTGGATAGGGGGGCAATGTGGCAGATGTTGCAGGTGTATGGAATAGGAGGTAGGTTACTGAAAGCAGTGAAGAGTTTTTATGAGGATAGTGAGGCTCAGGTTAGAGTGTGTAGGAGGGAGGGGACTATTTCCCAGTAAAAGTGGGCCTTAGACAAGGATGTGTGATGTCACTGTGGTTGTTCAATATATTTATAGATGGGGTTGTAAGAGAAGTGAATGTGAGGGTCTTGGCAAGAGGTGTGGGGTTAAAAGATAAAGAATCAAATACAAAGTGGGAGTTGTCACAGTTGCTTTTTGATGATGACTGTGCTTTTGAGAGATTCTGAAGAGAAGTTGCAGAGGTTGGTGGATGAATTTGGTAGGGTGTGTAAAAGAAGAAAATTGAAAGTGAATATAGGAAAGAGTAAGGTGATGAGGATAACAAAAAGATTAGGTGACGAAAGCTTGGATATCAGATTGGAGGGAGAGAGTATGGAGGAGGTGAATGTATTCAGATATTTGAGAGTGGACATGTCAGCAGATGGGTCTATGAAGGATGAGGTGAATCATAGAATTGATGAGGGGAAAAGGGTGAGTGGAGCACTTCGGAGTCTGTGGAGACAAAGAACTTTGTCCATGGAAGTAAAGAGGGAAATGTATGAGAGTATAGATATACCAACACTCTTATATGGGTGTGTAGCATGGGTGATGAATGTTGCAATGAGGAGAAGGCTGGAGGCAGTGGAGATGTCATGTCTGAGGTCAATGTGTGGTGTGAATATAATGCAGAGAATTCGGAGTTTGGAAATTAGGAGGAGGTGCGGGATTACCAAAACTATTATCCAGAGAGCTGAGGAGGGGTTGTTGAGGTGGTTCGGACATGTAGAGAGAATGGAACGAGACAGAATGACTTCGAGAGTGTATAAATCTGTAGTGGAGGGAAGGCGGGGTAGGGGTCGGCCTAGGAAAGGTTGGAGGGAGGGTAAAGGCGGTTTTGTGTGCGAGGGGCTTGGACTTCCAGCAAGCATGTGTGAGCGTATTTGATAGGAGTGAATGGAGACAAATGGTTTTTAATACTTGACGTGCTGTTGGAGTGTGAGCAAAGTAACATTTATGAAGGGATTCAGGGAAACCAGCAGGCCGGACTTGAGTCCTGGAGATGGGAAGTACAGTGTCTGCACTCTGAAGGAGGGGGTGTTAATGTTGCAGTTTTATAACTGTAGTGTAAAGCACCCCTCTGGCAAGACAGTGATGGAGTGAATGATGAAAGTTTTTCTTTTTTGGGCCACCCTGCCTTGGTGGGAATCGGCCGATGTGTTAATAAAAAATAATAACATAAAACTGAATGTTTTAATTTTGGGTGGTGACACTTTTGAAGTGTCAGTAAGGGGGTGATTCCTCATTTAACGACGGGGTCTTAGGCCCCTATCCGTTGTTAAGTGAGGAGAGTCTGTACTGACTTCTGTGTACTTCATAGAGTAGTTCTAACAGTTGAATTTGCAATTTCTTATGCTCAATCAATAGAAAGGAAGATATACTAGTGAAATAGCTAGGAATTTGGTGGAATTGAGCAATGGGATTGGCTTAAAAAAGGACTCGAAGTGGGCAAAAATCACCAATGTGTAAATTGCACCCAGACCACCTGCTTTATGCCTGTATTATTCCCTAAGTTTTCCATCAAATTTTGTATTTTTGGTGTTATTACCTTCAGGAAAAAAAAATCTACCATTTCAGAAGAAAGAAATTTTTGTTTTTTAACCCTTTGACTGTTTCGGTCGTATATATGTCTTACGAGCCAGTGTTTCGGATGTACAGTGGACCCCCGAGTTTCGTAAAAACTTCACTCCTGAAGTCTGCTCAAGTGCCATTACCGAACGAATTTACTCCCTTAAGGAAAAATTTCACGTAGGTTAGTCTATTTCAGACCCCCAAAAATACACTTCCACAAGAACTTACAAAATTATACTTACATAATTGCACGATTTCCGGGGTATTCGTTAACCGAGGGTCCACTGTATATATACTCACAAATTCTAGCGGCCTCAAATCAAATGGGAGAAAGCTTGTAGGCCCACATATGAGAGAATGGGTCTGTGTGGTCTGTGTGCGCAGTATAAAAAAAATCATGCAGCACGCAGTGCATAATGAGAAAAAAAATACTCCGACCTTGTTTTTGGAATAAAACGCCGAATTTGAGGTGTATTTTCGTATAGTATTTATGGTTGTATTCTGTTTTTCGTGGTCTCATTGATAGAATGGAAAACATATTACAGGAAGAGAGATGATTTTGATTAGTTTCATGATGAAAACGATCTTGAAATTGAGCTCAAAGTAGCGGAAATGTTCGAATTTTGCCAATGTTCAAGAGTAAACAAATCATGTCATGCGTCCAATACACATCAACTGGTGAGTCTAATATTCTTTCACAAGTGCACAGATATTATTTATACCGTTTTTACAATAATGCAATAGTCTGCATAACAATAAATCTTCTATTTTTTGTATGAATAAAAAATCAAAATTGAAGGCAAGAGTAATATAAGAGGGGCCTAAAGACATGACTGATGAACAGATAACATCTTATTTTAGTGTCAGGAATGTCTGCATTGTTTATTCTATACCCTGTTTTGAAATTGACATCTTTATTTTTCATGAAATTGGCAAAATTGCCAATTTCTGACCACTATTGGGTAGTTGAAATTGGTAAATTGGTGGTTTCTTGTACTCAATCAATAGAACAAATGAAGTTCAAAAGAAATAACTATGAGTTTGGTCGATTGTAACAATGGAATTGGCCGAAAATAGGGCTCAAAGTCGGCGAAATCACCGATGCGTATATGTCGCTGACATCGCTAACTTTGCGAGAGCATAATTTCGTACATTTTCCATCAAATTTCATACTTCTGGTGTCATTACAATCGGGAAAAGATTCTCTATCATTTCATAAGAGATTTTTTTTTTTTTTCCAAAATTTTGCGACATAGAATGACAGTTTCAGAATGGGGCCTCCGACAGTCAAAGGGTTAAATTCCCAACATAATCAGCACTTAATTTTGGGGGCCCTGACAGTGAAGGGGTTATATATCACCCTAACCTTGCTTATATTGACTTTCATAAGAAAATGTAAACAAATAAGAAAAGAGATTTGAGCATGTGAAATTGATTGAGACTATTGTTAATTTTCATTTCAGGTTCCATGTGCCAAGTTAGGAAAAAAATGAACCCAGCCAGAAGAATTAAGATTGAATTTTATATGTATTTTTTTTCTTTGTTGGTTTTTGATCAGTTTCATTTTTTGTATATGACCATATGGTCATATCGCTCTAATCTGGGTTCTTTTGACTGTCATAAAAAATACTGACCAAAGAGAAAGACTTGGGTGTGAGAAATTGAATGAGACTATTTTTTAAAGTAATTCTGTGATTCGTATTCATTTCAAGTTCCTTCATTAGTTTATGATCAATTTCACTCACTTCTTTTTCAGTGTGTTACAAAAAAGTACAGTGATATAAAGTAGGAGAATGACAAAGTATTGGTATTGCTAGTTATTTGCTAATTTTGATAGTATTGATATCAGCGGGTATCAGCTAATTTTGATGGTATTAGTAGCATAAAATTGAATATCATTATTGGGAGAATTTTTGGTAATGTCCCATCCCTAATGTAAAGTTTAAGTTTCCATTAAGTTTTTATCCAGTGGGTGTGATATAACTATGTGTACAGTAGTGAGTTAGGCTTGTGGTAGCCAGTCATCTTTAATAAATTAATCTAATTACAGTGGACCCTCAAAAATAGGCTCCCTTGAATATAGGCGAATTTGAAAATAGGCCACTTTTTTCGGCAAAATATTGGCTTGATAATAATCCGTTGGCTTAAAAATAGGCGGTCATCTGAAATGCGTCCGCATGGCCTCCCAGCCGCGTGGGCACAAACACCACATTGAGCGTCAGTGTGCCATTGTTTACCAGCGAGTGACTGCCACCCATGCATTCATACCATACATTTTGTCATTATTCCATTGTTTTTAGTGCTTGCAACTGCTAAATAAGCCACCATAGGCCCAAAGAAAGCTCCTAGTGCCAGCCCTGTGGTAAAGAGTGTAGCAGGGATGCAGGGAGTGTAGCAGGGATGCAGGGAGTGTAGCAGGGATGCAGGGAGTGTAGCAGGGATGCAGGGAGTGTAGCAGGGATGCAGGGAGTGTAGCAGGGATGCAGGAAGTGTAGCAGGGATGCAGGGAGTGTAGCAGGGATGCAGGGAGTGTAGCAGGGATGCAGGGAGTGTAGCAGGGATGCAGGGAGTGTAGCAGGGATGCAGAGAGTGTAGCAGGGATGCAGGGAGTGTAGCAGGGATGCAGGGAGTGTAGCAGTGATGCAGGGAGTGTAGCAGGGATGCAGGGAGTGTAGCAGGGATGCAGGGAGTGTAGCAGGGATGCAGGGAGTGTAGCAGGGATGCAGGGAGTGTAGCAGGGATGCAGGGAGTGTAGCAGGGATGCAGGGAGTGTAGCAGGGATGCAGGGAGTGTAGCAGGATGCAGGGAGTGTAGCAGGGATGCAGGGAGTGTAGCAGGGATGCAGGGAGTGTAGCAGGGATGCAGGGAGTGTAGCAGGGATGCAGGGAGTGTAGCAGGGATGCAGGGAGTGTAGCAGGGATGCAGGGAGTGTAGCAGGGATGCAGGGAGTGTAGCAGGGATGCAGGGAGTGTAGCAGGGATGCAGGGAGTGTAGCAGGATGCAGGGAGTGTAGCAGGGATGCAGGGAGTGTAGCAGGGATGCAGGGAGTGTAGCAGGGATGCAGGGAGTGTAGCAGGGATGCAGGGAGTGTAGCAGGGATGCAGGGAGTGTAGCAGGGATGCAGGGAGTGTAGCAGGGATGCAGGGAGTGTAGCAGGGATGCAGGGAGTGTAGCAGGATGCAGGGAGTGTAGCAGGGATGCAGGGAGTGTAGCAGGGATGCAGGAGTGTAGCAGGATGCAGGGAGTGTAGCAGGGATGCAGGGAGTGTAGCAGGGATGCAGGGAGTGTAGCAGGATGCAGGGAGTGTAGCAGGGATGCAGGGAGTGTAGCAGGGATGCAGGGAGTGTAGCAGGAAGGCAAGGACTTGGTACCTGAAGTGTTAACCCTTTCGGGGTCGGTGCCGTACTAGTACGTTTTACGAGCAGGGGTTGGTGCCGTACTAGTACGCCCAAATTCTAGTGGCCTCAATTTAAGCAGAAAACGTCTGGTAGGCATACATATGAAAGAATGGGTCTGTGTAGTCAGTGTGCGCAGTATAAAAAAAATCCTGCAGTACACACTGCATAATGAGAGAAAAAAAACTGACCGTTTTTTTCGATTAAAACAGCGACTTTGCAGTCGATTTTCGTATGGTATTTATTGATGTATTCTCGTTTTCTTGGTCTCATTTGATAGAATGGAAGATATGTTACAGACATAGAGATGATTTTGATTGGTATGACAAAGACAAGTACCTTGAAATTGAGCTCAAATTAGCGAAAATGTTCGATTTTTGACGATGTTCAAGAGTAAACAAATCACACCATGCGTCCAATACACATCAACTGGCGAGTCTTATATTCATGCACAAGTGCTCTGATGTTATTTATACCATTTTTACAATGATGCAGTTGTATACATAACAGTAAATCTTCTATTTTTTTTTGAGAATAAAAATTCAAAATGGAAAGCAAAAGTAATGGAACAGGGGCCTGGAGACGTGGCTAATGAACAGAGAACATGTTATTTTAGTGCCAGGAATGTCTGCTTTGTTTACTCTGGACCCTATTTTGAAATTGGCATCGTTTGAAATTTGTGTGAAATTGGAAAATTGCCATTTTCTGACCACTATTTTGGGTAGATGAAATTGGTAAATAGGCAGTTTCTTCCACTCATTCGATAGAAGAAATGGAGTTCTAGTGAAATAGCTATAATTTTAGGAGACTGAAACATTGGAATTTGTCGAAAATAGGGCTCGAAAAGGGTGAAATTGCCGATGCGTCAGTGTCATAGATACCGATAACTTCGCGAAAGCATAATTTCGTTAGTTTTCGATCAAATTTCATAATTTTGGTGGCATTATGATCGGAAAAAGATTCTCTATCATTTCATAAGAATTTTTTTTTTTTTTTTTTCCAAAACTTTTTCGACCCCAGGAACACTTTCCTGAGAAGGCCTGTCGACCCCCAAAGGGTTAATGGAAGGAGATTCCCCTTCTAAACACAAGCAATACCTCCTTCCTCTCCCCTCCTTCCTAATTCCACACATCAACAACTCTTCAATAAAGGTAAGTGTCAATTTATTACTGTTTAATACTATATATCTCATTGTTTTCTGTGTAGATAAATGTACATTTCATGTAAAAAAAAAATATTTTTTAAATACTTTTGTGTGTCTGGAACGGATTAATTTGATTTACATTATTTCTTATGAGGAAAATGGTTTTGAAAGTCGTCCATTTTGAAAATAGGCGGACTCTCAGGAACGGATTATGGACGATTTTCAAGGGCCCACTGTACATAAATAACAAAAAGGCACAACACCGTGACTGGAACGATACACATATAACCCGCACATAGGAGAGGGGGGCTTACAACGACGTTTCAGTCCTACTTGGACCATTTACAAAGTCACACTAACAGAAAGGAGAAGAGGAGGCAGTATATAAGCCAGCAGACTGGAACGGGACGGGGGAGTTAGTAGGAAAGGAAGTAGAGAGGTAGTAGTAGTAGTGAAGTCAGTCAAAGACTAAGAAAGAGGAGCACTGCAGATGATGCTACTTATGTCTACTCCCACTCAAACCCAGCTATGCTTAGAGACACTGTAAACAATAAGCTGCTAAAAATATATCCTTGGATGATGACCAACAAACTCACTCTCAACATAGACAAAACATACTTCATGCTGTTGGGAAACAGTCTTAAATATCCAACTTAATACAGTGGTACCTCGAGTTACGATATTTTTTCGTTCGAGAATGCTGTTCAAGTGCCATTACCAAACGAATTTATCCCCATGAGGAATAATGTAAAATAGACTAGTCCTTTTACACCCCCAAAAATATACCTACAAAAGCATTTAAAAAAATAAACTTACATAAAAGGGTGATTTTGGGGACCATCGTAACTCGAGGTACCACTGTACATATATCGATAAATGGTTTCCCTATTACAAGACACACTGAGGGTAAATTTCTATGTCTTCTCCTTGACTGTAATCTTAAATTTCATTCCCACGTCCAGCATATATCCAAGAAAATTTCCAAATCAGTAGGCATCCTTTCCAAGATACAATACTATGTACCCCAAACGACACTCCTTACCCTATACCACTCTTTAATATATCCCTACCTCACCTATGGTATTTGTGCCTGGGGATCAACCACAGTCAACCACCTTTAACCCTTTTGGGGTTATGGTCGTACAAGTACGTTTTACGCGCTGTGGTTATTGACGTACTAGTACGCATAAATTCTAGCGCCTTCAAATTAAGCACGAAATGGCTGGTAGGCCAAGTGGTGAGAGAATGGGTCTGCGTGGTCAGTGTGTGCAGTAGGAAAAAAATCGGGGACCCAGTGGGTCATTGTGGGAACGCCATGTTAGTACACTCTGATCACCATGCCTGGCGGTAAGAAACTCCTCGGCGAATTGGAACACTTTTGTTCCCCAGTGACAGTTCTAACACTGATAGGAAGGGTCAGTGGTGATGAGTTTCAAGGTTTTGAGGAGGTTGTGACCGAAACTAATGACCATAATACCGGTAATATTGAGGAAAACCCAGACGACCCTCAGCTGTCCACCTCTGGTGTTGTGGCATCTTGTTCACGCTCAATTGTTCCAGGACAAAAGAGGAAACTGTTATTTACTCATATCCCAGACTCTGATGTGAGCAATGGTGATGATAGTGATAGTGAATATGAACTCCAAGCTCTTCAAAACAGTTTCAGTAGCAAGAGTTAAGCAGAATATTCTCCAGTGAAGCGTCAGTATATATGACGGTATATGCGCTCTGGTAGCGTGCCATATGCTGTTCCAAGGGGAAGGAGTACATCTCGGAGTACATCCCATGGGCGTACAACAGGAAGTGATAGTGAAAATGAATACGATAGTGTTGCAATTGGAATGAGAAATATGCATGCATCTGGTAGTGGTAGTGGTGCCAGGTGCGAGGCACCAGCAGTGGACCATGCTGGCACCTACGCCGCTGAGTCAGCTCAGCGGCCATCCTCACCCATCCACCAACCCCCACAACCACAACCTCCACTTCCACAACCCCCACAACCACCTGTAAATATCCAGTACCCACCAGCAGACCGCACCTGGGATTGGCAGGACGCTGACAATTTTATTCCCAATCCCCATCAGTTTGATGAAAGTCCAAGTGTAATACACCCATCTTGTCCACTTGGGAACAATGCCAGTGAACTGGAATGTTTCGAGTTATTTTTTGACGATCCCCTGATGGAAATTGTCAGGGAAAGCAACAGATACTACTAGTACACCATGGCAAACACAATACTTTCACCAACATCATGCCTCAACAGGTGGAAAGAGGCAACTGAGGCTGAGATGTACTTGTTCTTTGCCACAATAATGCTTATGCCACATGTGTATAAGCACCGTGTTAAATCATACTGGTCGACAGACCGCCTGATTGCAACACCAGTTTTCAGTGATATAATATCAGTGAATCGATTTGTGCTACTGCTAAGGATGCTTCACTTTTCAGACAAAACAAGGCCTGACAGAAATGACAGGTTATATAAGATTAGGAATGTGTTTCTGTATCTGAAAGAGAAATTCAATATGCATTTTTATCCCTTCAGGAAGCTTGTTATTGATTGGTCACTGATTCTGTTCAAAGGTAGACTGTCGTTCAAGCAGTATATACCAAGCAAGAGGAAACGCTTTGGTATAAAGTTGTTTGTGCATTGTGATTGCCACAGTGGTATTGTATTGGATATTATTGTGTACACTGGAAGTAATACAGTGGACCCCCGGTTAACGAACACCCCAGAAATCTTACAATTATGTAAGTACAGTAGAACGTCATTTAGCACGAGATTATGTTGCACGTTACCGTTATTGCACGATTTAAGATTTGCGACACATTATCATCTTACACGACGTAAAGATGATATTACACGGTTCGGCAGGAGGGAAAAAATTTTGAGCGCATGGTTATTTACTGCCTTAGAATCCTCATGCTTTGAGGAAAAGGGAATTTGTTTTTCCTTCCTGCAAAATGTAAGTTTATTCAGATACACGGGGCCAGGAGCTGAGTCTCGACCCCTGCAACCACAATTAGGTGAGTACAGTTACATACATTATCATACATAGCAGCATATGTGTAGAGAACCTAGGATAACCCAAGTCAGTCAATGGAAATACTGTCACTCTGACTTTTTTGGGTTATCCTAGGTTCTCTACACATATGCTGCTATGTATGATAATCTTCGTAACTGTATCTGTGTATACCTGAATAAACTTGCTTATAGTTTGTGGGAAGGAAAAACAAATAACCATTCTCACAAGCAGTCTTGTTACTACTACTGTTGTGGTTCAGCAGACACCACCCGCCTTACCCAGCCACCACGGACCCCACCATCCCAGCATTCGTACGTATTTCATACGCGTCAAGAAGTCCTGGCTACAAGTCAGCTGTTTGTGAAGAATAAGAGTGAATTGTGTTTTGATCTTGAATTAACGAAGAAAACAGATATTAGACAAGACATAACCCGTGGCCGTAATGAAGTGTTACTTTGTACACATAAAAAGATGTAAACATAAGTTTGTGTGACTGACTGACTGACTGACTGACTTGACTGACTGACTGAATGACTTGACTGACTGACTGAATGACTTGACTGACTGACTGAATGACTTGACTGACTGACTGAATGACTTGACTGACTGACTGAATGACTTGACTGACTGACTGGAATGACTTGACTGACTGACTGAATGACTTGACTGACTGACTGAATGACTTGACTGACTTACTGAATGGCTTGACTGACTTACTGAATGGCTTGACTGACTTAAAGTTAGACACTCAGTTCAACCATCGACTTCAGTTCAAGAACTTCTACTATCCACCTCAGCCCAGTAGGGCCACAGCATAACTCTCCACTCTCTTCACAATCATCCACAAACACCAGCACCCACAATTTAAGGTAAATACTATTATTTCTATTACATTTGTAGTCTTAAGCAGTAAAAACAACATAATACATCAAGATAATGAACTACAATTACATATTCACTTTTATTTTTGTAAGATCTGCTGGTCTAAAAAAAACTTGTTTGGCTTTTTGGGGACTCCCAGGAACGTAACCCTATTTTTCCCATTAGTTCTTTTAATTATTTAACACGAAATTATCTAACACGACTTTTTCAGGAACGTAACTATCGTGCTAAATGACGTTCTACTGTATAATATTGTAAGTGTTTGTGGAAGTGTATTTTTGGGGATCTGAAATAGACTAACCTACATGACATTATTTCTTAAGGAAGTAAATTCGTTCGGTAATGGCACTTGAGCAGGCTTCTGGGATGAAGATTTTTCGTTAACCGGGGGTCCACTCTACATTGAAAGATACCAGGAAGGTACTGGGTATCTCTGGTGATGTGGTTAGAACAATGATGGAACCATATCTTGGCAAGGGGCATATATTATATACTGATAACTGGTACACAAGCCCCTCCCTCAGTGATTTTTTGCGAGTGAACATGACAGATGTGTGCGGTACAGTGCGTAACCATATGCCTAGGTTCAATGCTGGCACTCGTAGAGGTGAGGTGCAGGCGTTTGCTCCCAATGACATCATGGCATTTCGGTGGCATGACAAACGAGATGTCACACTGTTGTCATCAATTCACCCTAACGAAATGACAGACACTGGCAGGCTGCATAGAGAGACCAATGAACCCATTCTAAAACCTGCAGCTGTGACGGATTACACGCTCAATATGCGCTTAGTGGACAAATGTGACATGCAAATTGGGTTTGCTGATTGTGTTTGCAAGAGTTACAAGTGGTACATAAAACTCTTTTTTCACATTCTGGACATTACCATGCTCAATGCTTATAATATTTATAAGTTGAAGACCACAAACAAACCACCATATGGCGAATTTTGTTTGTCTGTCATCAGACAAATAATATTCAAGTACCAAGGAGCAACACCTGCAATAGAAACCCGCCCAACACCAGGTTATCAACACCTATCCTCTCGTCTGAGGCCTGGTGGTGAACACTTCCTAACAAAACTGCCTGCTACTGCTTGCAAAAAAAAAGGCTCAGAGGAGGTGTTTTGTCTGTGCACATACAAAAAACGCCCACAACGCAAAGACACTTGTTTTATGTGTGTGGAATGTAAAACACCACTGTGCATGGAACCATGTTTCAGAGACTTCCACAGGCTGCAGAACTTCTAGAAACATGTCCAGTGACTATATATATGTATATACATGATTGAACAAAAAACAATATTTGTTATTGTGAATACAGTGGTCCCTCGGTTTTCGGTCATCTCCAAACTTGCCCTTTTATGTAAGTGTATTTTTGTAAGTTCTTTTGCAAGTATATTTTTGGGGGTCTGAAATAGACTAACCTACGTGACATTATTTCTTAAGAAAGTAAATTCGTTCAGTAATGGCACTTGAGCAGCATTCTGGAAAGAATTTTCGGTGAAAACCGAGGGTCCACTGTAACTGTAAATAAGTTGTGTAAACAAAATAGTGATAAGAAAATTTATATAATGATTGTGAAATACTTAGCGAGTGAATATTTGAAAAACAGCACTTATATTGGTCTCACAGGCCATAAAAGTTATTTAAAAAAAAAAATTGATAAGAAAACAACTTCAAGAAAGAAAAAAGAAAATTACCGGCCAACCGGCAGTCACCGATGTTGCCGGCACCAGTTCATTTTTCGTCAACTTCAATCCTCCATATCTCGGCGAGTATTGAAAAAAAAAAAAACTATCATTTCATAAGAATTTTTTTTTTTTTTTTTTAAATTCGTGGACCCTGAGAACGAGTTTCAGAGAGACCCCTTGGACCCCCAAAGCATTAATAACCCAACAAAAAGCTGCTGTGCAGATGATTACCCACCACTTTTCAAAAGCCTGAACCTACTAAATATACGAAACATACACTTCGTATTATTGTGCCTACTACATACAGGTCTCCCTCAACATTCGCGTTTTCCACTTTTGCGGGCTTCACACATTCGCGAATTCCCGGCCGCCAAATTCCCAGCCGCCAAATCATATTTAAGTTTCCTGCCACCTGAGCGTCCCTACTACCTTCCCTCCGACCTGGCAGCCAGCCCGCCCACCACTCACTCACTGAGTGTTTTGTTTGGTTATTATGTGTTATTAAAGTACAGTATAACATGTATGTAGTACTATATAGTACAATATTTTACTATGTTTTCATGTGTTTTATGATTGTTCATGGTTCAATAGGTTAAGGAAGCAGTAAGTAATGAATGTACTAAATAAAGGTTATCTATCTATTACATTTATTCCAAATTGATATCAGAAACACGATAAATACCCTAGAACTGTAATAAAGACGCTGAAATGAATAATATATGCTATATTATATGAGGGGTAAGAGAAGCAAGCAGGCAAGCCGCCACTCATAAGAGATGTTTACATCAGCGTAAACATGCCTAATCACTCTTGTCATAAGAACAAATGCAAAAAGAGCATTTATTATTTTTAGAATAATAATAATTTATAATAATTGATCTGGAGCACTTTAACCCTTTCGGGGTTATGGTTGTACAAGTACGTTTTACGCACTGTGGTTATTGACGTACTAGTACGCCTAAATTCTAGCACCCTCAAATCAAGCAGAAACATGCTGTTAGGCCTAGATGTGATAGAATAGGTCTGTGCGGTCAGTGTGCGCAGTATAAAAAAATGCCTGCACCACACAGTGCATAATGAGGAAAAAAAACTCTGCCTGTGTTTTTGGTTTAAAACAGCGACTTTGCAGTCTATTTTCGTATGGTATTTATTGTTGTATTCTCATTTTCTTAGTCTCATTTGATAGAATGAAAGATATATTACAGACAAAGAGATGATTTTGATTGGTTTGACAATAACAAGTACCTTGAAATTGAGCTCAAAGTAGCGAAAATGTTCGATTTTTGACGATGTTCAAGAGTAAACAAATCACACCATGCGTCCAATACACATCAACTGGCGAGTCTAATATTCATGCACAAGTGCTCTGATATTATTTATACCATTTTTACAATGATGCAGTTGTATACATAACAATAAATCTTCTATTTTTTTGTGAGAATAAAAATTCAAAATGGAAAGCAAAAGTAATGTAAGACGGGCCTGGAGACATGACTAATGAACAGAAAAGATGTTATTTTAGTGCCAGGAATGTCTGTCTTGTTTATTATGGATCCTATTTTGAAATTGGCATCGTTTGAAATTTGTGTGAAATTGGGCAAATTGCCATTTTCTGACCACTATTTTGGGTAGTTGAAATTGGTAAATAGGCAGTTTCTTGTACTCAATCGATAGAAGAAATGGAGTTCTAGCGAAATAGCTATAATTTTAGTAGACTGAAACATTGGAATGTGCCGAAAATAGGGCTCAAAGTGGGCGAAATCGCAGATGCGTAAGTGTCATGGCTACCGCTAACTTCGCGAAAGCATAATTCCGTTAGTTTTCGATCAAATTTCATAATTTTTTTGGCTTTATGATCGGAAAAAAGATTATCATTCCATAAGAAATTTTTTTTTTTTTTTTAAATTCGTGGACCCTGAGAACGAGTTTCAGAGACCCCCCTTGGACCCCCAAAGGGTTAAATGTCATCAGTATTTGGTAGCTGACATTTAGAGCACTCCACAGCAATTACAGTGGACCCTCGGTTTTCGTTGAAAATTCTTTCCAGAATGCTGTTTGAGTGCCATTACCGAATGAATTTGTTCCCATAAGAACAAATGTAAATTAGATTAGTAGTTTCAGACCCCCAAAAGTACACTTACAAAAGCAGTTACAAAAATACATTTACATAAATGTTCGAGTTTGGAGATGCACGAAAACCGAAGGTCCACTGTATTATTATTATTATTATTATTATTAATTATTATTATTATTATTATTTCCCTACAATATATGGTAGGGAAATAATAATAATAAATAATAATAATTGCTGTGGAGTGCTCTAAATGTCAGCTACCAAATACTGATGACATTTAAAGTGCTCCAGATCAATTATGTATTATAAATTATTATTATTCTAAAAATAATAAATGCTATTTTTGCATTTGTTCTTATGATAAAGAGTGATTTAGGCATGTTTACACTGATGTAAACATCTCTTATGAGTGACGGCTTGCCTGCTTGCTTCTTTTACCCCTCATATAATATGGCATATATTACAGTGAACCCCCGGTGTTCAACGGCGTCGGAGCTCGGCCAAATCGGTGTTCGACGGGTTTTTTTACAATATTTTCGACTCGGTATTAGGCGGCCACTCGGAGTTCGGCGCGTCGGCTATCCGTCCCGAACGCATACGCGTTTGGCCGTGGCCCAGCTGGGCGCCCAGGCACTCAGTGTGTTATTGTTTACAAGCGAGCGAACACTACCCACGCACCACCCACGCATTCATACCATATATAGTCATTATTCCAGTGTTTTTAGTGCTTGCAACTGCTAAATAAGCCACCATGGGCCCCAAGAAAGCTCCTAGTGCCAAGCCTGTGGTAAAGAATATGCAGGGAGTGAAGCATTCATGCAGGGAGTGTATCATTTATGCAGGGAGTTTAGCAAGGATGCAGGGAGTGTAGCAAGGATGCAGGGAGTTTAGCATTTATGCAGGGAGTGTAGCAGGGATGCAGGGAGTGTAGCAGGGATGCAGGGAGTGTAGCAAGGATGCAGGGAGTGTAGCAGGGATGCAGGGAGTGTAGCAGGGATGCAGGGAGTGTAGCAGGGATGCAGGGAGTGTAGCAGGGATGCAGGGAGTGTAGCAAGGATGCAGGGAGTGTAGCAAGGATGCAAGGAGTGTAGCAAGGATGCAGGGAGTGTAGCAAGGATGCAGGGAGTGTAACAGGGATGCAGGGAGTGTAGCAAGGATGCAGGGAGTGTAGTAGGCATTCAGGGAGTGTAGTAGGCATGCAGGGAGTGTAGCATTCATGCAGGGAGTGTAGCATTCATGCAGGGAGTGTAGCATTCATGCAGGGAGTGTAGCATTCATGCAGGGAGTGTAGCATTCATGCAGGGAGTGTAGCATTCATGCAGGGAGTGTAGCATTCATGCAGGGAGTGTAGCATTCAAAGAAAAAGGCCAGTAACCCCAGAAAAGAACTTGGTACCTGCAGTGTTAATGGAAGGGGATTCCCCTTCCAAACACTAGCAGGTACCACCTTCTCTCCTCCTCCCGTCCTCCACACATCAACAACTCTACAATAAATGTAAGTGACATGTTATTGTACTATTTATTTCTTAATTTTTTTATAAAATTGTGTTTAATTTAATGTCAAAAAGTTCTAAAAAACATTTTATTTTAATACTTTTGGATGTCTGGGACGGATTAATTTTATTTCCATTATTTCTTATGGGGAAAATAGAATCGGAGTTCGACCAAACCGGTGGTCAACGGGCCCTCTGTGACGGATTGCCGACGAGAACCGGGGGCTCACTGTATTCATTTCATGTGAGATGTTAAGTGAATGTATAGGAACTTTTGAACCAAGTGAGAGAGTAATTGTGGTAGGGGACCTAAATGCTAAAGTAGGAGAAACATGTAGAGAGGGTGTGGTAGGTAAGTTTGGGGTGCCAGGTGTAAATGATAATGGGAACCCTTTGATTGAACTTTGTATAGAAAGGGGTTTAGTTATAGGTAATACATATTTTAAGAAAAAGAGGATAAATAAGTATACAAGATATGATGTAAGACGTAATGACAGTAGTTTGTTGGACTACGTACAGTAGGGCCCCACTTATACGGCAGGTTAGGTTCCAGGCTAGTGCCTTAAAGCAGACATCGCCGAAAAGCAGAACACCATTTTTTTCCACTTATAAATGCATATAAATGCCAGACAACAAGCTTACACTAACTTATATTAAGTTAGCAATAGCACTAGGCATTAAAAAAACAATAAAAAGTAAGATACACACAGAGTACACTTATTACTTACCTTAAAGTACATAATAAAGATGTGTGAGAGGTGAGTGGCAGGGTATTTATAGAAGAATATCAGAAGATGGCACACCATCATCTTCTGATTCTTCAACTTTTATTCGTTTTGGAGACTTGTGTGAAGCTCTTGAAGGAGTGTGTGTTGCTGTTGATGTTGAAGGCTGTTCAAGGCTTGCTGTTGATGTTGAAGGCTGTTCAAGGCTAGCTGTTGATGATGAAGGTTGCCATGATACTTTCTTAAAGTAGGAAAGCATTGAACTTTGCCTCAGGGATTTTCTTTTCCTTTCCCTTAAAATTTCTTTATAGCATGTAACATCATGGGAAAGGGATGCATTCACTGTTGAACTTCGTTCAAAATTTGGATCAATCTTCTCAAAAATTGTCATTGCTATTTCTATATAGTTGATAGCTTCTTCCAAATCCTGGGTTTTCATTTCCTTAATGACAACAGGACTATCATCAGGATGGATCTCCTCTTCTTGAAACTTCTTTCTTTGCTCTTCAATCAGAAGATCTTCATCTGTTAGAGCCTCATCATGAGAAAGAAGCAATTCTTTCACATCCTCAGGCTCCACTTCCAATTCTAATTCCCTTGCCATATCCACAACATTTACAGTCACTTCATCCACTGGATTCTCAAAGCCTTCAAAATCGTCCACAAGTTCAGGAATTAGATTCTTCCAAACACCTTTGAGTGTAGTTTCTTTTACTTCATTCCATGAATCTCTAATATTTTTAATACCATCCAAAATTGTGAAACCTTTCCAAAAGGTTTTTAATTTATTTTGTTTAGACCCAGGCATTTTATCATTGTCTAGGAAATTTACAGCCTTAATGAAAGTTCTTCTTAGGTAATAAGATTTAAAGGCTGCAATTACACCTTGGTCCATTGGCTGCAGTAATGAAGTTGTGTTTGGAGGTATAAAAGCAACATTTATCTCCTTGTACATACCATGTAGAGCTGTAGGGTGAGCAGGGGCATTGTCTAAAACAAGTAAAACATTAAAAGGAATTTTCTTTTCCTTGCAGTAAACCTCAACTGTAGGCTTAAAATAGTCTGTGAACCAATTTATGAAAAGATCAGTAGTCATCCAAGCTTTTGAATTGGATTTATAATAAACAGGGAGGCTACCTTTTGCATAGTTCTTTAGGGCCCTAGGATTCTCTGACTGATAAATCATCATAGGTTTTAACTTGCAATCCCCAGCAGCATTAGCTCCTAGCAAGAGTGTTAGCCTGTCTTTTGCAGCTTTGAAGCCAGGCATTGACTTCTCTTCTCTTAGCAATAAATGTCTTAGATGGCATCTTCTTCCAAAATAATGCAGTTTCGTCCTCATTAAAAATCTGTTGCTTGGTATATCCATCACATTCTATTATCTCGGCTAGCTCATGTGGATAATTTTCTGCAGCTAAATTGTCGGCGCTTGCAGCTTCACCCTGCACTCTGATGTTGTGAAGTTGACCTCTTTCCTTAAATCTATTAAACCAGCCTCTGCTACCTGCAAATTTATCTTCAACAGCTTCCTCACCTTTCTCAGCCTTCATAGAATTGAAGAGACTTAGGGCCTTGGACTGGATAATGGCTCGGCTTAAAGGCACATTGTGACTAGTCTGATCATCAATCCACACCATTAAAAGTTTCTCCATGTCAGCAATAAGGTTATCACGTTTTCTTATAACTTTAGTGTTCACTGGTGTTGCACTTTTAATTTCCCGCAACACTTTCTCCTTATTGTTCACAATTGTACTAACTGTTTGACGAGCCAAACCAAGCTTACGTGCAATCTCAGTCATAGACATACCTTGTTCACTCAGTTTAATCATTTCTAACTTGGCACTTAAAGTAAGAGGCTTACGACTCCTCTTTTTATCGCAACTAAGCTTAGACGCCATAGTCAATGAGAGCCAACTAGTTAACGAAAGAGTAAACGAGAGAGAGAACAAGATACGGAGTTCAGACAAGGTAAAAACACAAACTGAACAGGTAGTGGGCGATCACTCGGTCAGGCGAAATGAATGTGATTAATACGTGCCCACTTTTAGTTCATTCACATACGTTTGTAAGAGTTTGTGAAACTTTTACCTCAAAATAATTTTTTTTATTATAATAATAATTACCTTGCAATACAAATACTCTTACATTGTGTACAAGTTGTAAAAGTTAGTACTTAATAAATAAACAGCCACTCTCCCATTCTCATGCAACACACTATTTTTAGACTCAATGATTATTATTATTATTATTATTATTATTATCATCCCTCAGAGTTTGACTAGAGAGAACGTAATTCTTCCGACACCTACAAAGTCGCTTGGTAAACAAATATCATATTTGTCAATTTTTATTCTGTGGGTGTATGTATCATGTTTATATGCTATGTAACGTGTTTTATAAATAATTTTGAAGAAAATATCAGATGGATTAATGAAAATGTGCCCAAAAGTGAGTATTATTAGTATTACGTAATGTTTTCCCTCCGCCCGCCAACACCATAGCATATAAACAGCATGTTTATATGCTTTGTAACATGTTTCTTATATAATTTTGAAGAAAATATCATAGATGGATTAATGAAAATGTCTATATTAACATAAAATAAGACATTTAATATGCTCAAGAGTGATTATTATTAGTATTACGTAATGTTTTCCCTCCGCCCGGCAACCACACCTACACATCATATAAACAGAATGTTTATATGCTATGTAACGTGTTTTTTAAATAATTTTGAAGAAAATATCATAGATGGATTAATGAAAATGTCTATATTGACGTAAAATTGGACATTTAATGTGCCCAAGAGTGATTATTACATAATAGAGAGATGTACTCACGGAAAATGTAAACAAACCGGGTGGCGGGCGCCATATCTGAAAGACCCTCGCTGTATACAAAAGTTTTGGTCATAATTTGAACTCGCCGTATGAACGGAACGCCGAAAGGCGAAACGCCGAAAAGCGGGGCCCTACTGTATTGGTAGATAAAAGACTGTTGAGTAGACTTCAGGATGTACATGTTTATAGAGGGGCCACAGATACAGTGGTACCTCGGTTTACGATTTTAATCCGTCAGAGAGGGCATATTTTAAGGCGAAACAATCGTAAAACGAATCAATTTTCCCCATAAGAAATAATGGAAATAAATTTAATCCGTCCAAGACTTCCAAAAGTAGTTAAATAAAATATTTTTTAGAACTTTTGGACATTAAATAATACACAATTTAATAAAGAATACATAAATACATGCAAATATTGTACAATAACATGTCACTTACATTTATTGAAGAGTTGTTGATGTGTGGAGGACGGGAGGAGGGGAGAAGGTGGAGTAGTATGCAGTGTTTGGAAGGGAATCCTTCCATTAACACTGCAGGTGGTAAGTTCTTTTCTGGGGTTACTTCCTTTTCTTTGAATGCCACTAGGACCAGCTTGAGAGTCACTAGACCTCTTTCTAACAACAAATTTGTCCAGGAGATCTGTGTCTGGCGATTCTTTAACACATCCCTGAAATGACACACCACTGTGTCATTGTACAGGTTGCCAGCACGGCCTGCAACAGCATGGTTAGGGTGATATTCATCCATAAATGCTTGCACATCACTCCATTTGGCAAGATCTCCCTAATCCTTGAAGAAGGCACATTCTTCCATTTTTGTTCCACCTCCACCTCCTCCTCTGAACCATTGTCCTGACCTCTGCTCTCTTGTTCCAGTTGCTGTTGAGCTCTTGCAGATCTTCAGTGGTTAGCTCTTCCTTGTGCTCCTCCACCAACTGTTCCACATCGTCACCACTCACCTCTAACCCCAAAGACTTGCCCAATTCCACAATTTCTTCCAAACAGGCTCAGGCTCAGGTTCTGAGGCTCAGCCCCAAAACCTTCAAAATCCCTCCTAGGACACAGTCTGGCCACAATTTTCTCAGGCAGAGTTCAAAGTCCTGGTAGTCACTCCCTCCAAGCCTTACCTATAAGGTGTACACAATGCAGCATATGGAAATGGTTTTCCAAAATTCTCTTAGGGTTATGTTCATGTCTGTGGTCACATCAAAGCACTTTTGAAACATTGCTTTGGTATAGAGTTTTTAAAGTTGGAAATGACCTGCTGGTCCATGGGCTGGAGGAGAGAGTGGTATTAGGGGCAAGAACTTCACTTTGATGAATTTAAACTCCTCCACAATTTTCTCTACCAAGTTTGGAGGATGACAAGGAGCATTGTCCATTATCAGGAGGCACTTAAGTGGCAAATTATTGTCCAATAGATATTTCTTCACACTGGGAGCCAAACACTTCATTGAACCAATCTAAGAAAATGTCCTTTGTGACCCAAGCCTTTTGTTAGACTTCCACATCACACACAAGTTAGACTTGCTGACACCGCATCTGCCAAACACTCGGGATTTTCAAAAGATACACTAGTAAAGGCTTCACTTTGCAATCACCACTTGCATTGGCACAAAGCATCAACGTTAGCCTGTCTTTCATAGGCTTATGTCCTGGCTGTGCCTTTTCCTCCTGAGTAATGTAGGTCCTGTTGGGCATTTTCTTCCAAAACAGGCCTGTTTCATCACAATTAAACACTTGTTGGGGGAGGAATTGTTCAGCCTCTAGGTACTCCTGGAATTCAGGAACATATTTTTCAGCCGCACTTTTGTCAGAACTGGCTCCCTCACCATGCCTCACAACACTATGTATGCCACTTCGATTCTTAAATTTGTAAAACCAGCCTCTGCTGGCTTTAAATTCGCTCACTTCAGCACTCGTTGCAGGCATTTTCTTAAGGAGATGCAAGCTACAAAAGGAGAATCTGAAATAAACTACAGTGGTACCAAGTTTTGGCCATAATTCGTTCCAAAGTTGTTCGGAGGCCGTTAACACCAAATGGTTCCTATATGAATAATGTAAATTAGATTAGTCCGTTCTAGACCCCAAAATAATACAAAAGTAACTCACAATAATACACGCATATACTGCCTGAGTTGGAGCTGTACGAAACTCGGGGTACCACTGCTCCATTGTTTTGGGAAACAGCATTATGGCTGCAATCACAGCACTTCCAGACATCGTCATGGTTAGCTTTTGTACACTTAATCGATGATCCGTAACTGTATGACCCTGTAGGTTGTGAATGTTTTTTAATTATAATAATTAACTGATGGTGATTGGACCTTAACTTCTTTAAGATGATTGTAAGGAAATAACAGAAAATGAAGCAAATTTCTTTCTCATCAGTAAGTAATGGGCTCAAGAACATAAAGTTGGAACACAGTACTATGTAATTGGTACCTTGTGGTGAGAATTTAATAGGGTGTCCTTAGGTGAGATTCCTTTGATGCTGGTGAGGGGCTCTTTGATTCAAGGAACTGGACTTGACCCTCCCTATCCTAGGGAAGAATCTGACTGCCTCCCATTTCTCCTGGTAGCATAACCCCTGGGTGTGGTTAGTGGCCCTTTCATGACTAATAACTGAGGAGACCTCAAGGAGGTTTTTTTATGCTGGTGAGGCTGGGTTCTGCCCATAGTGAAGGGTTCTTGATATGTGGAATTGACCTGTGCTCCAGTTCTTTGAATTGGAGTCTGAATGTCTCCATTCCTCCAGACGATGTATGACCTCTACAGGTTTAGCACCCCCTATAAAATGTAATAATCACCACTTTTCTAATGGTTGGTGAGATGTTTAAATTGGATCATGAAATAATCATAACTAATACTAAAGATTTTATGACTATTCATGCATTTTACAGTACGTATATACATACAGCAACCTGTCCTCCAACTCAAATAAAAGTCTATGTGGCTTTGTCAGAAATGTTTTTGTAGTATAAAGTCCAGTCATTCTAGAGTTTTACCTTAAAAATTCCTATGAGGCACAGAACATGTGGCAGTTCTAGTACCTAGTTATGACATGCCATGTATTAGAAATCAACACTGTGCATGTTGTGCTTGCCACCACTTGAAATGGGCAGCTCATTTTTCAATTTGTGTAATAACTTTGAATAGTTGAAGCATAGAAAACTTTGCTTTAAACAAAAATTATAGAGGACTAAAAGATAAACAATTGTAGTCATTTCCATTTTCAATTAAGTACAATGGGAAAACCAAGCTACAAGCTGAAATGTAAGTTGTAATTTTAATCCATTTCAATTTTTTAAAATTGTTATTGATTTTTACGTAACAGAACCTCGATATCGCATGTTCCGTATCAGCCAATTCAGATTTTGGGCTGCTTTTTTGGCTGCTTTTTGGCCGAAATTCTATCCTGATTTCGGCCGTCAACTCAGAAATCTGCTCACACCCGCTTTTCTCGTGTTTCGTGAGTCGTTTGCTGTGTCTCGCAGTGAGCAAGACTCAAGTGCATTCATCCAAATATTTCGCTACTAATTCATTATTTTTTGTGGTTGTTGATCAAGCGGGCCATGGCCCAAAGAAAGTTCCTAGTGCCAGTCCTTTGTAAAGAAAGTGAGAAACACGATAGAATTCAAGAGAGTGAGTGGCGAGGATGTGGAAGAGTTGGTGAGGACAACAGAGAAGAGCTAACCACCGAAGAGCTGCAAGACCATCTGCAACAGCAACAGACCACAGCTGAGGAAATTGGTTCAGAGGAGGAGGAAGAGAAAGCGTTGATGCCTTCTTCAGCGATTAAGGACATTTGTGCAAAGTGGAGGGAGGTGCAAAGTTTTGTGGAGAGAAATATCACCCTTATTCAAGCTGAAACAAGCCATATTTGCAACATGTTCAGTGACAAACCTGTCCCACTTCAGGCAAACTAGAGACGCCAGAAACAGAGCTTCTCTGGACAGTTTTTGTGCGACTGGGGTCCAGACCTCAAGCTTGTCCTAGTGCCAGTAAAAGAGAAAGAAGGGAAAGTACCCCAGAGAGCTTTGATACCTAAAGTCCTTATGAGGGGATTCTCTCTTCCAACAATAATCAGTCCTCAATCTCTCCTCCCTGTCTTCCATACAACAAGAGTCTTTCGAAAGGTATGCAACAGTGATTAAATGTTCTATTTATCCATTTCATTAGTCATTTTATTTAGTTCTGTTTGTTTTGTGTATGTGAAACTGTAGGTAATCTTTAAAAATTATTTTTTGTTAATATTTTTTGGTGTCTGGAACGGATTAATGTGTACGCATTAAATTAATTCACAAGAATGGTAGGAAGCAGCAGGCCCACCAAAGACAGACGTTTGTGCTAGTCAGAGGCTCTGCTCTTTTTTATATGGAAATGATGAATACCAGTACAGTCTGAAGATATCAAACATCATGAAAGATCTCTGAAGGAAAGAGTATTTATTCATCGTATCTGAAAGAACTTATAATTAAAAACACTCACGAAGCCAATGTACACCACTGGAACATTACTCAAACAATCATGTATTTTCACCTTGGAAAGGCACCTGCTGACAGTCATCTGAGAGAAGAAAGGATCCCTAAAGACTATGATTGTTGCTGGCAGTACATGATGACATGAGCTACAGACAGATTAGACAGCCATTTTATTTTCCAGAATGAAAGATGTTTCATTACATCCCAAGGCACCGGATGATTTACCAAAATGTCATAGAAATAAGAATGAGCTCTCACAGGAAACTGGTTTAACCCTGTACCCACAACTCTGTCCCAGCACCTGACAAACTTGACCTTTTGTAATTGTATAGTTTCTGTAAGACTTGACTGCAAGATTGTGCAGGTCTTGTATATTCAGTGATGTAAAATACTGTTAAGTGAAGATCATGAAAAACTCACCTCTGTTTTTATAGAACTTCTAATAATGACGGTGAACTTTGTTAATAAAAGCCATTATAGTGTTTAATAAGATATTATTTTTTTTTTTTCATTATTTTTCATCATGTATCGTAGTACGTACCAAAATTTGATATAGATCTATAATATCAATGTTATTTGTTTATTTGATCAATTTTATATTATAAGTAATAAATTTGCCATTTTATGTTTTACAATGCCTCCTACATTTTCTAGTTCATCCTTTCGTTCCATGTACCAGTTAAAGGGAGGCAGGACTAGGGACTGGTATGCCTCATATTTGTGGAGTAGAATGCCATTAAAAACACTTAGTTCAGTAGTATTCACAGGCCATAGGTTAATGGGCCCTTAATCTTTGTGTAACTGTTATCTAACTGACATTTTTCTCCTTTTAAATCTCATGATTAATTTTCATCATATTTGATTTTCTCAGTTTTGTACTTTTATTTATTTTTATAGTAATTCAATCTCATGCATTTGGTTTACCTGAGAGAGTTCCAGTGATTAACGCCCCCAAAAGGGCCCGGTCTGTGACCAGGCCTTATGGTGGATCAGGACCTGATCAACCAGGCTCTATCGCTGGCCACATGCAGTCCAAAGTATGAACTACACAATGGCTGGTCAGGTACTGACTTTAGGTGCCCGTCCAATGCCTGCTTGAAGACAGCCAGGGCCTATTGGTAATCCTCTATGTATGCTGGCATTTAGAGACTCACAATAGTCCCTCTCTAGTCAATATGGCTTCCGTAAGGCCGCTCTGCCATTGACCCCTTTGCCGCGCTTTGACACGTATATTCGTGAATGCCTTGCTAATAACCATTTAGTTATCGCCATTCTTTTCGACCTTGAGAAGGCTTATGGCACAACTTGGAGATATAATATCTTGGCCCAGGCCCACTTGTGGCCTGAGGCAACCCACCATTCTTTCTTAAGGTCTCTTAACTGGACAGACATTTCCGGTCCGGGCAGGCTGTCCCCGTAATTTGTCCCAGCTTTAGTGTGTCCCCAAGATGTGTCTCTGGCACAACACCCTTCTTGCTTCTTGCTATAAATAATCTGGCATTCGTTCTCCCCATCCAATATTTGCTATCGCCTATGTGGATGCCGACTTTACATAGTTTGTGCAGGTGCTGACTGTCACCTCATTGCAGTTTCCAGCATGCCATCAACCGGGTTTCTGATTGGGCTACCATCCTCACGGGTTTAAATTCTTCTAGTAGCAAAACTCATCAAATTACGTTTACTAGACGTTCAGTGGTCTCTGACCATCCATTGTACTTCGTGCGGCTTCCACGTATCCCAGAACGTGACAATAGTCAGGCTTCGGCCTCCTGTTCGACCGTCGATTGTCCTGAAACCCCCACATTACCTCTCCTCTAGTTAAAAGAAACTTCTTGTCACACCAGGCTGAACCTTTCTTAAAACTCCCTCTCGCACATCCATGGGGGCTGATCGAACCTCCCTTCGCCTCACATTCAGCCCCAATGGTCTTAAACCGATTGTTGGTGACCAGATATATTCTCATGCCTCCCTGCACTCTTCCATCCTTAATCCCATCCATCAAATTAGGGATTACGCGTTATGCCTTGGTGCATTTTACCCTTCCCGGTTGAGAGCCCCTCAGGAAGCGAATATCATCCTTATCCGAATGTCGTGATGCACATTGTATTCGTTATTTGTTCACTCTCATGACCTCGTAATCCTTCCCATGTATAGATTGTTACAATGTTAGTAGTAGCAGCTTTTATTTGTTCGTCGCCTGTTTACTTTTGTCCCTTTCTCATCTACTCACCCTGCTTCCTTCAGCTCCCCACTTATATGTTCATGTGACATCTCCTTTCCTACCCACTTGGGAAGTTCCTGCTGTCCGTGTCTGTTCTATTCTCTTCACTTTGAAAGAAAGCCTGAATCCACCTACGTGTGTGCGGCTTCTCTCTCTCTTTCTCTCTTCTAGACCCCCTTCCGTTTATCTGGCCACTTCCCTATCGCAGTATACACCGGGTTGGTTCAAAGTCATTCGACGGGCGTTTGACGGCAGCAGTGTTTCCCGGACAGCATTGTACGAGTGGCATCTATTACCCTGGCTAGCATATTTACGGCTGAATTGTGCCACCCTTGTGGTAACTTATCCGTATTGCATCCATGCCTCAGTCACCATTTGTGATCGTTTCAGACCCCTAGTGCCTTTTACAGGCCATCCGTAAAATTGATATTGACCTCACCCCTAGTTCCGCATCTCACCTTGTTACGCCGCATTCCTAGCAAGCATAAAGATGTTGTTTTCTTGTTGGGTCCCCTGGTCAGCGTTGGATGCACAGGGGTACGAGAACAGGTAGACATTGCTGCAAGGGTCAGCAGTACATGACCTCCAGTTTCATATAGAGGTGTTCTTTCACGGACTATTTTAAAGTCATTGCTACCACCTTACAGTACCCAGTTGGCAACAACGCTGGACTGACCTGCTGAATAAATAAACTTCATTCTATTAAACTGCTATAGTTTTCTGTCTCTTCTTGTCAAATAAATGCCGAGGTTGGGAGACTACTCCGTCTCGCATCGGCCAAGCTGACTGTCTTACTCACCACTGGTAATCCCAGAGAGGCTCCTGATCCTCTCTGTGAGCATTGTCAGGTTCCAGTGTCTGTTCAAGAGACCCGTTGGATTGTCACGAATAACGAGCACTAGAATTTACTCTCCAACGACGCCTTCGCTTCTGCGGCCCTTTCTTTACCTTTCCCTTCTTGCAGATGGACCCTCTTTAATCCTGACCTTCATTGACTTCCTTGACAGAAACTGACTTACTACACAAACTCTGAAGATTATACATCTAGCACCTCAGTCCCTTCTACCTCGATCTCACCTCCACCTCTCTCTGCACTATCCACTATCATCTTGCACCCATACCCTACTAATCATCCATTCCCCCACAACCACTTCTCCCTGTAGTATCCTATTAATAACCTGTAGCGCTATAAATTCTGTGGTTTAGCTCTATTTGATTATAATAATTGAAAATACCCTGACTTTGCCCCCGTAACAAAGCATTGCCACGTATGAAAAAAGTGTTGATTGCCTTTGTCGTGTGCACATGTCACTAGTCAGCCTGTTGTGTGTGTGTACAATATGTGTGTATGTATGTGTATGTGTATATGTGTGTATGTGGACCCAACAATAAAATTACAACGTGAACCTACAGTTGTGGACTGTGACCAGTGGTAAGTGTTCATTGTTTTATAGAATGAATACATTTAAAATGTGTATAAACGTAAGCTTAAGTAAATTTACTTACATGTTTCACACTAACTTGTGTAAGAGTTCATTACCTTGTAGCTTGTTAGTTCATTACCTTTCTTTAGAATCTGCTCAGTCAATATAGAACTTTGGTCCAGTCCTGGACCCATTATGTACCTCTGTAATCTTTTGACTACCGCTCACATGGTATAAGTATAATAAAGATATCAACCAACTAATGGCACCCTGCTTTTCACTGGGGGATGTTGTGCATCGTCTGCCGAGTCTTTTTGCTTTAGGAGGACTCAAAAGTAATTTGAAAATGTAATCCCCTAGATTTTCCAAGTGGCACACATATATAATAATGTATCTCTCCAAGGCATTCTAGGGAGTAATAGAATTCATACTCTGTAATTGAGGTGGTTTATCGCAGTTGTGTGTGTGCTGATGTTCTGCAGACATTTTCTAGGTTTCAGGTTCACCTGCCTGAAAGGGCAGTTAGTGTGTGCAGCAATATTCCAGCCTAGATAGAGGCAAGAGACTCAGTGTCACATGGCCTCTGGCATCCCCCTGGTTTTGGGAAGGTTCTTTATATCCATCTCCATTGTTTTTTTTGTATATAAGACTATACAGTGAAAGAGAAAGCGAAATATGAGATCCTCTGATATGATCACTCCCAGGTCTTGATATTAGTTTTTCGCCTCATTGTGGGTTGAATGTTTTGATACTCCGATAAAATTTCTTAATTTCCGTTTTCATATATCGTAGCACTAAAATTTCTACTGAACTTCATTGTTTTCAGCCCATTTAAAGATTTGTTTCGATGTCCGGTTTGAGTCTTGCAGTGTCTTCAATGGTGGGTACTGTCATGCAGATTCGTGTCACCAAAGGAAGATATTAATAACTCGTGTCTTATGTCCCTGTCTATATGCAAGAGGATGAGGGAACAAGATGGGGAGCGAGTACTGTGCCTCAGGGAATAGGAGGTGGTTCACCGCAGCCGCCCCCAGACTTTACTCTGTTGACCACTACTCTTGGATTCCACGGTTAGGTAATGAGGGACTTGATCGTCCACTTTCTATGATTTTTTATCACGCATTTTGTGCATACACCATGGTCAACTTATTTGCAAGGCTTTTATAAAGTTCGTGGTTATAATATCTCATACTTGTTTGTCTTCAGAGCATCCAGACCACATAGTGGTCCAGTAGCACAGACAAGAGTTGACCGTTCTAAAACCCATGTCTCTGGCTGCCAGTAATTAGATGGGTATCTAGATGATATGATCTTGCTTCTTAGAACCCTTTGAAGATTTTTATGATATGGGATGTTAGCGCAATTGGTCTGTAGTTCTTGTTATTTTTTTACTGCCCCTTGGTGGAGTGGGGTTGGGGTCTGTTATTTCTGCAACTGTGGGACAACTCAGTGTCCATGCTCTCTCCAGGGATGTTAAAGTAGAAGGGATAGGCCTGTAGCCTCTGATGAACACGGAGTTCCAGTCAGCCTGGGCGGGATGTAATGGATTTATTTTAAATTTTGCCACCGAAGGGTTTAGCTTATTGTAGCTCCCCCATAATCCATCCTGACGGAAGCGCAAGAGCAAATGGATACACATGGGCATGCCACGGTCGTCTTCAAAGTCATCTATGTCAGGATAATGTCAGATAGGCTTGTGTCTTACCTACAAGTTCTGTGGCACTCTACAAAATTCATTTAGGTCTTCGACCTCAGTCTGTTGGTCAATGCGACTAATTTTTCTTATATCTTATACTTAGGCTGATAATTACGTATTATGAGAAATACAATGGAAATAAGTCACTTGATTTTGATTATCATAGATACTAATGCAATAAGTTATTGTTTAGGACAGTTGTACTATATATGTATGTATATAAAGCTACAGTGCCGTGTCTCTCGTTATCAGCTCACATCATCTAGCCACAGGGACACTTCGGAGTCTATCTCTTCCCGTCATGTCTACAAATACCATGACCAGCACCGGTCCTAGGGACTGACCCCTGTGAACCCTGCTCGTCACAGGGCACCATTCTGACACCCTTCGCCACGTACCTCATGACTCGCTGTTGTCTTCCTGGCAGGTATTCTCCTGATCCATTGCAGTGCCTTTCCCTGTTATCCCTGCCTGGTCTCCTCCAGCTTTTGCACTATCTCTGTGTGAAACTGTGTCAGTCACCCTACAGTCCAAGAAATGCAGCTCACCCAACCCCTTCTCTTTGTTCACAGCTGTCACCCTGTCAGAACTCCAGCAGGTTTGTGACACAGGATTTCCCTGTCCCTGAAACTGTGCTGGCTGTCGTGATAACTTATTCCCTTTCTAGGTGCTCCCACCACTCCTTCTAATAATCTTCCATGATTTGCATACTATATATGTCAGTGACACTGGTCTGTAGTTTAATGCTTCATGTCTACTCTTTTTAAAAATTGGGATTACATTTGCTGTCCTATACCGTTAGTCGCCCTGTTTTGATAGGATGTGGTTGAAGATTGTTATGCCAGTGGTACTAATAACAGCTCCTCAGACCCATGATCTTATCCAAGCCCCCATTGCCTTGAGGTGACTCCATTTCCAATTAGCAGCCCTCTTAATTTTTCTCTGTTGTATGTGTGTTGTGTCCAAGACTCTGATGGTGTACCCCAATTTCTCCATCTTCTGAAGTCCCTTCTGTCTCCTCTGTGAGCACCCTTTGAATCTCATGTTGAGCTCCTCCCATACTTCTTGGTCGTTTCTTGTGATCTTCCTCCTTCCTCTTTCAGCCTGATTACCTGGTCCTGACTGTTGCTTCTCCGATGTGGCTGTACAACATCTTTGGGTCAGATCTGGTCGCCGCTGTCATTTTCATATTGTCACAATTTCCTTCTAC
Source organism: Cherax destructor (assembly GCA_009830355.1). Taxonomy (NCBI): domain Eukaryota; kingdom Metazoa; phylum Arthropoda; class Malacostraca; order Decapoda; family Parastacidae; genus Cherax; species Cherax destructor. The sequence goes on from WNWK01015054.1 coordinate 47,327, forward strand.
CTGTGCATATTCATTTCTGGCTCTATGACTGCTCCTTATGTGTGTGTGTGTGTGTACTCACTCATTTGTACTCGCTTTCCTATTTGTGGTTGCAGGGGTCGAATCATAACCTTGGCCCTGCCTCACTGATTGTTACTAGGTCTCTTCCTCTCCCTGCTCCATGAGCTTATCAAACCTTGTCTTGAAATCCATGGTCTCCTGCCTCCACACACAGCCTTTTAGGCTATTCCACTCCTGGACAACTCTATGACTGAAGAAATACTTCCTAACATCCTTTGACTCATAGGAGTCTTCAACTTCCCACCAGACCCGTTGTTTCTGTGTCCTCTCTGAACATCTTGTCTTCTGTCCACCTTATCTGTCTTCATATATTTTTATATGTTGTTATCATGTCTCCAACCCTCCTCCTGTCCTTAGTGTCGTTTGTGTCGATTTCCCTTAACCTTCGTAGACATTACTCTTAGCCTGGGACTAGTCTTGTTGCAAACCCACAATTTTCTCTACTCCTTGATGCTTGACCAGGTGTGGGTTCCAAACTGGTGATGGCTACCTCCAGTATGGGTTCACGTATATGGTGGCGAGTCTTAGCTGATTCTTAGTGAGGTATTGGAACACTATTTCTAGGTTTGCCAGCTGTCCAAATGTAGTAATTATCTGATTGATGTGTGCCTCAGGAGATGTGTTCGTATTATACTTCACCCAAGATCTTTTCCTGAGTGAGGTTTATGGTAGTCTCTTGCCACCTAGACTATACTCTGTCTGCGGTCTCTTTGCCTTCCCGATCTTCATGACTTTACATTTGGGAGGGTTAAATTAAGGGGGTTCCCGGAATTAGGCTTGTAGCCCTTTCCCGGTCTTTTTTTAGTCCCCCCTGATCCCCGACCGATTTAATTCTTCTCATTAACTTCACATCATCTGCAAACAGGGACACTTCTGAGTCCATTTTTCCATTATGTCATTCAATATACCAAAAACAGTACAGGTTTTTGGACTGACCCTTGGGAACCCACCCCGTCAAGGTGCCCACACTGACACCTGTCACGTACCATGACCCGTTGCCTCCCATGCAGATATTTCTGATCCATTGCAGTGCCTTTTTTCCCTTCGGTGCCTGATCCCCCTAGCTTTTTTTTTAACCTCTTTTTAGGGGAAATGTGTCCCAACGCCTTCTTGCAGTCCAAAAAAAAAGCAGTCTATCCACCCTCTCTCGTGTCTTACTTCTGTTACCTTGTCATAAAAATCCAGTAGGTTTGGGGAAAAGGGTTTTTCCTTCCCCCCAAAACCGGGTGGTTGTTATTTTTGTTTTTGTCTTTCTAGGTGCTCCAACACCTCCTCCTGATGATGATCTCCATGACTTTTCATACTATACAACTTTGTATTGGTCTGTAGTTTAATGCCCCCGGGCTGTCTCCTTTCAAAAAATTTGGGGCTACATTTGCCATCTTCCACGCCCCAGGGGAGTTGCCCAGTTTTAATGGATGTGAAAATTTTTGTTAGTGGCAACAACATCTCTGCTCCCCCCCCAAGGACCCCAGGAGAAAATGTTTCCCCCCACCCTTTTTGAGGTATGAGTTCCAAATAGCAGCTTCTTCACCCCCTCAGTTGTATTTCATCCCGCATTGTTGGTATACCATTCTGAATTCCCGAAGTCCTTCCTGTCTCCCTCTGTAAATACTTTCTTTTTAAAACTCAGTTGGTTTCACTACCCCCTTGGGCGTTTCCCTTTTGAACTCCCCACCGTCCTTCCCCACCTGATTTTTTGGTCCCGACTTGTTTTCCTCCCGATGTGGTATACAACAGCCGGG
>WNWK01015055.1:0-49124 GCA_009830355.1 Cherax destructor
GTTGTTGTAGTAGTTGTTTTAGTAGTAGTGGTTGTAGTTGTTGTAGTAGTTGTTGTAGTAGTGGTGGTGGTAGTAGTTGTTGTAGTAGTAGTTGTAGTAGTTGTTTTAGTAGTAGTGGTTGTAGTTGTTGTAGTAGTAGTGGTGGTAGTAGTTGTAGTAGTAGTGGTTGTAGTAATTGTTGTAGTAATTGTTGTAGTAGTTGTTGTAGTAGTAGTGGTTATAGTTGTTGTAGTAGTTGTTGTAGTAGTGGTGGTAGTAGTTGTTGTAGTAGTTGTTGTAGTAGTTGTTGTAGTAGTTGTTTTAGTAGTAGTGGTTGTAGTTGTTGTAGTAGTTGTTGTAGTAGTGGTGGTAGTAGTTGTTGTAGTAGTTGTTGTAGTAGTTGTTGTAGTAGTTGTTTTAGTAGTAGTAATTGTAGTTGTTGTAGTAGTTGTTGTAGTAGTGGTGGTTGTAGTAGTTGTTGTAGTAGTAGTTGTAGTAGTTGTTTTAGTAGTAGTGGTTGTAGTTGTTGTAGTAGTGGTGGTAGTAGTTGTAGTAGTAGTGGTGGTAGTAGTTGTAGTAGTAGTGGTTGTAGTAGTTGTTGTAGTAGTAGTGGTTGTAGTAGTTGTTGTAGTAGTTGTTGTAGTAGTAGTGGTTGTAGTAGTTGTTGTAGTAGTTGTTGTAGTAGTAGTGGTTGTAGTAGTTGTTGTAGTAGTAGTAGTTGTAGTAGTTGTTGTAGTAGTAGTGGTTGTAGTAGTTGTTGTAGTAGTAGTGGTTGTAGTAGTTGTTGTAGTAGTAGTGGTTGTAGTAGTTGTTGTAGTAGTAGTGGTTGTAGTAGTTGTTGTAGTAGTAGTGGTTGTAGTAGTTGTTGTAGTAGTAGTGGTTGTAGTAGTTGTTGTAGTAGTAGTGGTTGTAGTAGTTGTTGTAGTAGTAGTGGTTGTAGTAGTTGTTGTAGTAGTAGTGGTTGTAGTAGTTGTTGTAGTAGTAGTGGTTGTAGTAGTTGTTGTAGTAGTAGTGGTAATAGTAGTAGTAGTGGTAATAGTAGTAGTAGTGGTAATAGTAGTAGTAGTAGTGGTAATAGTAGTAGTAGTGGTAATAGTAGTAGTAGTGGTAATAGTAGTAGTAGTAGTGGTAATAGTAGTAGTAGTAGTGGTAATAGTAGTAGTAGTGGTAATAGTAGTAGTAGTAGTGGTAATAGTAGTAGTAGTAGTAGTACTATAGTAGCTTTAGTAGTGGCAGTATTAAATTGGTGTGTTCTTGCAATGTGTGTGTTTGTGTATGTTTTTCAAAATGGTGAAGGGGTAAAACAGAGAGAAAGAGTTTTAATGGATGGGGGGAAGGAGGGGAGGGAGTGGAGGGATCAATACCTAAATTAAGTTACAATTCTGGCATTAAGGTCTACAGTCAGATTACTGTTGCTTGGTCACGAGCTGTGTGTTTTCCAGTGTAAGATGTGTATCAAGGATTTTGCTACTCTGACAGCTGCCCTGGTTCTGCTCTATGGTGTCTGTCGTACCAGTGATCCCTGACTCCAGCCATCAACCTCTGCCTCTCTCCTCTTCTTTAATTAAACCGAATGTGAAAGACTTAGAAGTTGTGGTTAACAGTTAATCTAAAACCAAAACAACAGTGCATAAGTGTTGGCAATATTGGTAATATAGTTCTTGACTTCGCACCAAGAAGTATAAAAGAAGTTCTGAGGTTATACTTCAACGTTATATATCCTTGGTTAGACTTCATTGATATTATACTGCCCAGCTCTGGTCTCCACATTACATAATGAACATTAATGTGCTGGAAAACATGCAGGGAAGAGTGACAAAGTTGATCCCATGTATCAGAAGTCTTTCCTACGAGGATAGACTGAGGAAACATGTAGAAGTAGGGGAGATATGACTCAAGAGTATGAATGAAAAACAAAAGTAAATAAAGGGATATAAATAACATACTGAAAATATCTAACCAAGACAGAACTCGCTGCAATGGCTTCAAGTTGGATAAATTTAGATTTAGAAAGGATAGAGGAAAGCACTGGTTTGACAATAGAGTTGTGGATGAGTGGGACAATGTCTGAGGTGTTGTCACTCAAGCGAGAACCTTGGGGGAGCTTTAAGAATAGGTTGGATGGATGGATGAGTGCTAGTGTGAGTTAGACCTGCCCAGCATGGGCCAGTAGGCCTGAGACAGTGCTATACTGTTATGCTCTGACTGAAGGGCGTTGCTGAAGTTTGGAAGGGTGTAGGGCATGGCACCTCCCTCCTTGCCTGACCTTGGCACCTCCCTCCCTGCCTGACCCTGGCACCTGACACAGTGCCAAACAGGGGGTCAGAGAGGCCGCGGACTCCATGGTAGTAGTGGTGGTACTTGTAGAAGTGGTGGTGACAGTGGTAGTGGTAGTGGTGATAGTGGTAGTGATGGTAGTAGTGCCCACAGACCTGGGTGGGAAGGCGAAGGGTGGCGGCCGCCCACTCACACCCACCACCGCCCACGAACATGGGCGACTGTAGCGCCACCATGCGAGGAGATGCCCAACCTTGATAGTTATTGATTGTGCCTTCAACCCTTGCCTGTGAACCACTGCCTGTGAACCACTGCCTGTGAACCACTGCCTGTCTGTGAACCACTGCCCGACTGTGAACCACTGCCTGTGAACCACTGCGGGTCTGTGAACCACTGCCTGTCTGTGAACCACTGCCTGTGAACCACTGCGGGTCTGTGAACCACTGCCTGTCTGTGAACCACTGCCTGATTGTGAACCACTGTCTGATTGTGAACCACTGCCTGACTGTAAACCACTGCCTGACTATGAACCACTGACTGACTGTGAACCACTGCCTGTCTGTGAACCACACTGTATGGCTGTGAACCACTGCCTGACTGAAACCTCTGCCTGACTGTGAACCACACTGTATGACTGTGAACCACTGCCTGACTGTGAACCACACTGTATGACTGTGAACCACTGCCTGACTGTGAACCAAACTGTATGACTGTGAACCACTACTTGACTGAAACCACTGCCTCTCTGTGAACCACTGCCTGACTGTGAACCACTGCCTGACTGTGAACCACTGCCTGACTGAACCACACTTCCTGAATGTGAACCACACTGCCTGACTGTGAACCACTGTCTGACTGTGAACCACTGCCTGACTGTGAACCACTGCCTGACTGTGAACCACACTGCCTGACTGTGAACCACTGCCTGACTGTGAACCACTGCCTGACTGTGAACCACTGCCTGACTGTGAACCACTGCCTGACTGTGAACCACACTGCCTGACTGTGAACCACTGCCTGACTGTGAACCAGACTGCCTGACTGTGAATCATTGCCTGACTGTGAACCACTGCCTGACTGTGAACCACTGCCTGACTGTGAACCACTGCCTGACTGTGAACCACACTGCCTGATTGTGAACCACTGCCTGACTGTGAACCCCTGCTTGACTGTGAACCACTGCCTGACTGTGAACCACTGCCTGACTGTGAACCACTGCCTGACTGTGAACCACACTGCCTGACTGTGAACCACTGCTTGACTGTGAACAACTGCCTGACTGTGAACCATTGACTGACTGTGAACCACTGCCTGACTGTGAACCACTGCCTGACTGTGAACCACTGCCTGACTGTGAACCACACTGCCTGACTGTGAACCACTGCCTGACTGTGAACCACTGCCTGACTGTGAACCACTGCCTGACTGTGAACCACACTGCCTGACTGTGAACCACTGCCTGACTGTGAACTACTGCCTGACTGTGAACCACTGCCTGACTGTGAACCACACTGCCTGACTGTGAACCACTGCCTGACTGTGAACCACTGCCTGACTGTGAACCACTGCCTGACTGTGAACCACACTGCCTGATTGTGAACCACTGCCTGACTGTGAACCACTGCTTGACTGTGAACCACTGCCTGACTGTGAACTACTGCCTGACTGTGAACCCCTCTGCCTGACTGTGAACCACTGCCTGACTGTGAACCACACTGCCTGACTGTGAACCACTGCCTGACTGTGAACCACTGCCTGACTGAGAACCACTGCCTGACTGTGAACCACTCCCTGACTGTGAACCACTGTTTGACTGTGAACCACTGCCAGACTGTGAACCACTGCTTGACTGTGAACCACATTGCCTGACTGTGAACCACTGCAAGACTGTGAACCACTGCTTGACTGTGAACCACTGCCTGACTGTGAACCACTGCTTGACTGTGAACCACACTGCCTGACTGTGAACCACTGCCAGAGTGTGAACCACTGCTTGACTGTGAACCACACTGCCTGACTGTGAACCACACTGCCTGACTGTGAACCACACTGCCTGACTGTGAACCACACTGCCTGACTGTGAACCACACTGTTTGACTGTGAACCACACTGCCTGACTGTGAACCACTGCTTGACTGTGAACCACTGCTTGACTGTGAACCACACTGCCTGACTGTGAACCACTGCCAGACTGTGAACCACTGCTTGACTGTGAACCACACTGCCTGACTGTGAACCACACTGCCTGACTGTGAACCACACTGCCTGACTGTGAACCACACTGTTTGACTGTGAACCACACTGCCTGACTGTGAACCACTGCTTGACTGTGAACCACTGCTTGACTGTGAACCACACTGCCTGACTGTGAACCACTGCCTGACTGTGAACCACTGCCTGACTGTGAACCACACTGCCTGACTGTGAACCACTGCCTGACTGTGAACCACTGCCTGACTGTGAACCACACTGCCTGACTGTGAACCACTGCTTGACTGTGAACCACACTGCCTGACTGTGAACCACTGCCTGACTGTGAACCACTGCCTGACTGTGAACCACACTGCCTGACTGTGAACCACTGCTTGACTGTGAACCACACTGCCTGACTGTGAACCACTGCCTGACTGTGAACCACTGGCTGACTGTGAACCACTGCCTGACTGTGAACCACTGCTTGACTGTGAACCACTGCTTGACTGTGAACCACACTGTCTGACTGTGAACCACTGCCTGACTGTGAACCACTGCTTGACTGTGAACCACACTTGTGATGTAGTCAGTGTGGTTGTCAGGTCCAGCTAATTACCCACACCTTACCTTGGCAAATAGCTGCCAGCCACGCCTCCATACTTAAGCCTCAGATCTTTTGTTCTTGCCTGGCGTCAGGTCGTAACACGTGGTCAACACCTTATGGGAAAGGGGGATGCTTTGAGCACCATATAAGGTCATGAAAACGACTAGAGGAGACAGAGAGGTGGGTGACAGGTCCAGTGAGGAGGTCTCTGGACAGCGGGTGTGCAGTGGGCCACGCGTTGCGAATCTCGGGTCAGCTGGTTGGTGAATTATGAGTGAGTATAAGTCCGTGTTACTGATAACATCTACCCTTCCCCCTGGTAATAAGTCTCATAGGTCAATGGTTATTGTATGTAATTCTCCGTCAGAGATAATGTATTCTCGTTCTTTATGTTATTAAGTAAACGACAGCCATAGTTCCCATTTTTATTTGTACCTTCTTATGCTATTCCCTATTTTGTTAAGCACTGGGATAATACAGGAGACGGGCTCACTTGCTGGGGTACCTCAGGCAGAGTGGGTACAGGTCTCACATGGTGGCAGCGGTTTAGCGTTTATCATTAAACGCGGCTCACGTGCTTTACGACTGGTCGGCTTTGGCTATCAAAACCACACTACCAAATATTAATTTGTTTTACCATTAAACTGTGATCATAACCTTGAGAATAGACCAGGACAACCCTACCCTTATGTTTGTCAGGTGGAGTGATGCTTTACTCAGTGGGTGATGAGAAAATATAATTTGCGTAGCAAGACGTTGAATAGTGTAATCAGACGATCAAGTAGGATACAGGTGAAGTCCCTAGTGAACAGGATGGCAGATGTTAACCTCAGTGTTAGTGGTCTGGCACCAGGATCAAGTGAAGGGTCTAGCAATATGGTTCCAGAGCAGGATTCAGGAATTAATGTTAGTGAGAGTGAAGCCTTGGGTATACATAATTCGGAAAAGAAAGTTCAGGGATAAATAATGCCTCAGGAATGAATATAGGATCCACGGTGACCCCAGTAGCGCCATGAATACTATGGCTCCAGTGGTATCTAATACATCTACCACTGATGTTAGTTCGGGAGTACCAACTTTACCAACCCGGGATGTTACTAACCCCATACTTTCATACTTTAATAATCCAATTAATGCTGACTATCTTAATTCTGTGCTTCATAGTGTTATCGCTCAAGTTATGAGTAACCCCCAATCCCCTGTTGTTGTGCCCGCTCCCAAGTCCCTGTGGTAGCTTCCTCTATGGTTCCCACGTCTGCGTCTGGTACTATCACTACTAGTATGCCTAACCCCTCAGTAACTATAGCTTCCCCGGCTGTGTCAAGTGTTGATCCTCTTCCCTCAGTCCCTTATGCTGTATCCACTGCTGTGTCCAATGCTGTTACTGTAAATTCCAACCAAGCACCTACACGTGTAACTACCGCTGGGAAACCTCAATAGTTCCCCGAATGGGCCCCTATCTAATACACTGGGAGTCTCGACCCAACCCCAACTTCTGGGCCCCAGCCTTCCCTAACCCAGCCACCAGCGTCCCCACCAACCCTATGACTCAGCAACAGATTTTACCTGGGCCATCAGCTCCAGAGAGTAGTGTTGGAGGCTCTACGTATGGGACAGTAATTGTCGATAGGCCATACTTGGAAAATTTACCAAAATTTCATGTAGAGGATTTGCCGAGGAATCCCATTGAAAGAAATATAAAAGTAGAAGCATGGATTAAAAATATTGAGGCCATTTTGTTTAATATATCTGATGAAAAATGAAAATTTCACTGGGATTCAGGGCAATTGTGGATAAGACAGCATCCATATTTAATCTCCCACAATTTATTAATATTAAGGACTGGACTAGTTTCAAGGATGCTATAAGATATAGGTTCCAGACGGCAGTTTCAGTTGAAAATACCCATCGATACCTGGAACAATTACAATTGAGGAGAGGACATACAGTAAGGGACTTTAGTTGTCTCGTATGGTCCAGGGTAGAAGATGTAAATAGAACATTAAAATATAATGCAGAACACTTGGAGCTGTATAAAAACAGGTATTTTGTGAAGGTTTGCCAGCATGGATGAGAACCAGGTTGCTATGGTACTAGCGATTAAAACCTTCGAAGAACTAGTTCAGTATGCTATATCTCTGGAGTCAGAGTATGGTAGAGACAGAAAGGAGATAGAATTGTTGCCCCAGAGAGATTAACACCTGAGTCACCATATGTGGCGACAACCAATAATGAGAAGAAATATGTACCCCGCACCGCAGGACAGGCGGAGGTGGGCGTAATAAACAGAATGCGCGTAGAACTAATGAATGTTGGGAGTGTGGCGGAATTGGCCATATTAGGGCCAACTGCCTAATTTTCGTTCCTAACGAAAGAAGAGGGTGCAAGGTTAAAAAAGATAGGTTTGATAACCTTGTTACCAATGATGGAAGACCTATGATTAAAATAAGAGTAAATGGAAAAAATTGGTAGCTTTCATTGATACGGGAAGCCAGGTGTCAATAATTAAGCAAGAGGTTTGTAATAACTGGAGGGTTGTAAGATAAGTAAAGCTAAGAAAGATATTACTGCGGTAAATGGTAATGATATTAATGTTAAGGGACAAACAGACCTATACTTTGAACTGGGTGAAAGTTATAAAGTTCACGCTTGTTTAGTAGTGTCTGGAGTAAGGTTTCCAGGGGATTTACTCTTAGGTATGGATTTTCTCAGAAGGTTTGACTTCCTCTTGTCATATGGCAAAGGAAGGGGAACCAGTCGGCTGAGACTGAATGAGGCTTCCTTTCCAATAAGGTTCGTAGAACATCCCTCAATAGTAGCTTCTATGAGTAGGAGTAATAAATTATTCAAGACACCATCTAAATCACTTTTCGAAGTGCAGTTATCTAATGTGAAATGTTCAGACGCAGACTGTACAGTTCATGTATTATATAACCAAGTATGTCCACCAAATACATTCAAGTTCATTAAAGGTTCAGTTGGAAGGAAGGTAGAACCAGGAAGTATCCTACAATTAGCTGGGAAGCTAGAGTCCTTCCTGGTGCCTCATCATCTAGCCCTGGTTTCTGAGAAAAGAAATATCCTAATACCAGTAATAAATCTGACAAGCAAAACGTTAAGATTCAAGAATGGAAGAAGGTTAACATCAGCTGAGATTATCTCCAAAGACTTAATTGTTGAACCTGACCCCGTTAAGCTACCTGCCCACGGTCAACAATGTGGAGCGCTTAATACCAGAGTCCCAGATAGGGTAATGACACCTGCCGCTCCCACCCTGAACCAAAGTAAAATGGATGAGATATTCAATGATATAAATCTGAATCATTTACAATGCTCTGAGAGGAAAATAATAAAGAATGTTTTGAGGAACTTTCCAAAGTTGTTTTCAATTGATGAAGGAGATATAGGCTTCCTGCCCCAGATTGAGCATACTATACCTACAGGTGACAGTTTACCTGTCCAGACCCGTCAATGGAGACTTCCGGAAGAGGCTAAGAGAGTAATAAGAGGAATGTAATACTATGCTCAAGAACGATGTAATTGAACCAAGCTCATCACCGTGGCTCTCACCCGTAGTATTGGTAAAGAAACCAGATAACTCTTATCGGTTCTGTGTGGATTATAGGAAGGTAAATGAATTAACCATAGCTGATAGTTATCCCTTGCCCCTAATCCAGGAAATTCTAGATTCATTCGGAACAGCTAAGTATTTTTCAACGTTGGATGCTAAGTCAGCTTACTGGGCCATCCCCGTTACAGAAAAAGATAGAGAGAAGACAGCATTCTCAGATGGGGTCCGATTATACCAATTTAAACGAATGCCCTACGGGTTGAAAACCGCACCCTCTAGCTTCCAAAGAGCTATAAACTTCATCCTGAGCCCTGTGTTGGGTAGACACTCACTAGCATACCTTGATGATGTTGTAGTCTACTCCCGGTCATTCCCAGAACATGTGGACAACCTTGTAGAAACATTAAAGCTACTAAATAAAGCAGGATTTAAGTTGAATGCAAAGAAATGTATAATAGCAGCCACTAGCTTTAAATTCTTAGGCTTTCAGGTGAGCCCCGAAGGGATTCGCCCTGACCCTGATAAGTGTAAGGCTATATCTGAAATGCCAAGACCTAGAACAGCAAGGGAAGTCAGGAGGTTCCTAGGTGCAGCAGGATACTTTAGAAGACATATTAAAGGTTTTGCACAGATAGCAGCACCACTGACAGATCTAACTAAGAAGAAAGCTAAGTTTGTATGGAAAGAAGAGCATGAGTTGGCTCATGACAAATTAAAGTCTGAGCTTACAAGTAAGCCGGTGTTAGTGGTCCCTGATTTTGCCAGAGAGTTTGAGATACATACAGATGCTTCAGCAGTTGCCATAGGAGGTTGTCTAATGCAAAGAGACGAGGACAACAACCCACACCCAGTAGCGTATTTTAGCAGAAAGATTAAGGGACCGGAAGTCAGGTATGCCATCACTGATAAAGAAGCCTTGGCAGTGGTAGAAAGTGTTAGATACTTTGAACCATATGTATTTCAGCGCCATTTCAAAATAATAACAGATCACAGGGCATTGGTGCACATATTTAAAAAGAAAACTCGGTGTCCTAGGATGTCTAGATGGGGTTACGAACTGTCAGCGCACTCATACCAGATTCTTTATAAACCAGGAGCCTCACACCATGTACCAGACGTATTGAGTAGGAATGTAGCAGCAATAAATGGCGATGTTAATATCGAGAATGTGGACAATGAAAAGTTAAGAGAGTACCAACTGGAAGAGAACAGGTGGAAGGAGGTAATTGAGTATTTGGAAGGAGGAAGCTCCCACGCCACAAGCCAAGCCACCCTCTTGATGAATTCGAGATGAAAGACGGTGTGTTACATAGGATTATGGAGCTGAATGATCGTTCAGTACTGCAGTTAGTAGTACCTAATGTCCTCAGGAAGGCCGCCCTGAAGCTGGCACACTCATCCAAGATGGCTGGTCATCCAGGTGTTTTAGGACTTATAAGAGGGCAAAAGAAATGTTCTACTTTCCTGGTCTCCTTAATTATGTAACTGAATATGTAAAATGTTGTGGTAATTGCCAAAGGAGGAAAGGTAACCCTCAAGTTAATGTGGAATTGCAAGCTTTTCCCGAGATTAAGGAACCGTTGGACCGGGTTGGTGCAGACCTTATCGACTTACATAATAGTTATTCAGGCAACAGGTATGTTCTGGTGCTGGTGGACCATCTGTCACGGTATACAACACTTGTACCCATCCCTAAGAAAGACCCACAGACTGTTGCAGAGGCGCTCCTTGATAGATTCGTAGCAATATTTGGACCCCCTAAAGAATTAGTAACAGATCAAGGTTCAGAGTTTAAAAGCAAGGTATTTGCAGAGGTTTGTAACAACCTAGAAATAATGACAGCCTTCACGACAGCTTATCATCCACAGGCGAATGGTATGGTGGAAAGAACTAATCAGGTAGTCAAAAATACACTGGCCATTCTCTCAGAGAAAGAACCACTACAATGGGATAAATATGTACCTTATGTTCAATTTGCGTTAAACACCGCTATTCATAAATCAATAGGGACACAACCATTATTCCTATTTACAGGGTTTGGTGAACCAAGCAGTTGTCAGATACAGTGAGGACTATCCTTCAGAAGTCCTAACAAAAATGAGCGCTGGTAGAGCGCTGAAAAAATATGCTCATTACTATAATAGGGAAGTGAAGCCTCTTAAATTTAATGAAGGTAACCTAGTAATGATATATAAAGATGAAGCAACCCCTCAACAGAGTAGGTCCCTCGGTCCTAGGTGGAAAGGTCCTTACCGCATCTTAGAGAAAATGGGACCAGTAAATGTAAAGGTTAAAGGGTTGTTTGAGGACCAGAATGAGAAAATTGTTCATTGTAATAAACTAAAGCCATTCTGGTCTGAGGATGAAATAGTAATACCTAATGTTAATGTGGGGGATGAAAGGACTGTAAATGATGAGGTACATGGAGAAGATAGTTTAAACCAGCAGGTAGAGGAATATGTGGGTATGAATACAAGGTCAAGAATGTGTAGACGAAATTTGTAAGGGAATTATTGCTGGAGGGAGGGAGTGTTATGAGTAAATGGGACCCTGAGGGAAGGAGCTGACCACTCGCCTCGCCCTCAGGTCAGCTCAATACTCTAGACACCTGCCCACCAACAATAAGACCCAGTCACCTATAGAACAATACTGCCGCCTACTATTTTTCACAGGAGATGCGGAGATGTTGCCAGGACTTGCCAAGGAGACTCCGGGAATCTATGTGGCCTGGAGTGATGGAGACGCAGAAGTGCCAAGAAGCCAGTATGGGTCCGGCAGAGAGCTATTAATAGACCTGGGAGACTTGAGGAAGAAGCGGTAGCCAGCTCTCGTGCCATCACCATGCAAGAGGTACAAGTGTTGACGGGTGAGGCTGAGTGGATGAAGGGTGGCCTTGGTGCCTGAGGAGTATTGTCGTGGTGAAGATAAGCGGCTTGCTGAGTCGTGAAGTTCCCAGATGCTGTGCTTTCAACGAGAGGGACCCGCATGAGCGTTCCTAAACGCCAACGAAGTCCACACAATGAGACATGGCCCAATTTAGGAAGTGCTAGGGTCGGCCAGAAGCCCTGGCTAACCCCTCTTCTAGTAGAAGCGGTAGACAGATCTGGAGGTGAGATGACAAGAATACTGCAGTATAGCACAATGGCCCTATGTCCTCCTCCGTCGACCCCTTCACATTTCTACCGCCCTTGCCCAAGAATTTGCAGAGAGCTTTTCCTTGGGTCAGTAGCCTGCCCACCAAGTCAAGCCAATCGCGACATTTACTACCAGCCAGTGAAGCTTGGGAAATGATGATTAGAGTGGTCACCTGTTTTACGTATAGTATCTCTACTGTTAGGGGATGATCTATTGTATGTCAGCTGTTGTGACATATGTGTGTTGTATATTATGTGAGCTAGCTCCTTGCTGGGAGGGATCACCGTAGAGATAGGATGTATTTCCCTTTCAGGTGGAGAACTGTAAAAACCAATCGGCTCGCCGTCAGAAGAGGATTCGTTTATGTGAGGGATGGGAGGTTTTATAGCTGCTAGAAATGGAATAATGATGAGTCCTGGTTGTGATTCCTGCCTTGTCGTGAATGGTCGTGGAAGGTGCAAGTAAAATGAGACCTTGTGGTCGTGTAATGGTCCAATTGCAAGTACTTGAAGGAATAAGACCCGCTGGAGCTATTTTCTACGCCAGAAAACCTTACGAGGTTTGGCCCAATGGTTAATTAGCGAGGGTGACTACAGGAGCTAGTTTATTTCTAGTAAAGTACAGAAAGGTACTGGAGCCAGATACTAAGGGGAAAAGGTGATAAGGAGGTTTCGCACCACTCATTGTTATTCGTTTATTCTGCTAGAATTATGCTGATATGTGTAATTTTATATTGTATGGTAGTAGAATTAAGGGGTTAGGATTAAAATAGTCTAATAACTTAGGACAAATTGTCCTAGTTCTCAGATATTTTAAACCGGGGGGAAAGGAGGATGTGATGTAGTCAGTGTGGTTGTCAGGTCCAGCTAATTACCCACACCTTACCTTGGCAAATAGCTGCCAGCCACGCCTCCATACTTAAGCCTCAGATCTTTTGTTCTTGCCTGGCGTCAGGTCGTAACACGTGGTCAACACCTTATGGGAAAGGGGGATGCTTTGAGCACCATATAAGGTCATGAAAACGACTAGAGGAGACAGAGAGGTGGGTGACAGGTCCAGTGAGGAGGTCTCTGGACAGCGGGTGTGCAGTGGGCCACGCGTTGCGAATCTCGGGTCAGCTGGTTGGTGAATTATGAGTGAGTATAAGTCCGTGTTACTGATAACATCTACCCTTCCCCCTGGTAATAAGTCTCATAGGTCAATGGTTATTGTATGTAATTCTCCGTCAGGAGATAATGTATTCTCGTTCTTTATGTTATTAAGTAAACGACAGCCATAGTTCCCATTTTTATTTGTACCTTCTTATGCTATTCCCTATTTTGTTAAGCACTGGGATAATACAGGAGACGGGCTCACTTGCTGGGGTACCTCAGGCCGAGTGGGTACAGGTCTCACACACTGCCTGACTGTGAACCACTGCCAGACTGTGAACCACACTGCCAGACTGTGAACCACTGCCTGACTGTGAACCATACTGCTTGACTGTGAACCATTGCTTGACTGTGAACCACTGCCTGACTGTGAACCACTGCCTGTGAACCACACTGCCTGACTGTGAACCACTGCCTGTGAACCACACTGCCTGACTGTGAACCACTGCCTGACTGTGAACCACTGCCTGACTGTGAACCACTGCCTGACTGTGAACCACACTGCCTGACTGTGAACAACTGCCTGACTGTGAACCACTGCCTGACTGTGAACCACTGCCTGACTGTGAACCACACTGCCTGACTGTGAACCACTGCCTGACTGTGAACCACACTGCCTGACTGTGAACCACACTGCCTGACTGTGAATCATTGCCTGACTGTGAACCACTGCCTGACTGTGAACCACTGCCTGACTGTGAACCACTGCCTGACTGTGAACCACTGCCTGACTGTGAACCACACCGCCTGACTGTGAACCACTGCCTGACTGTGAACCACACTGCCTGACTGTGAACCACTGCCTGACTGTGAACCACTGCTTGACTGTGAACCACTGGCTGACTGTGAACCACTGCCTGACTGTGAACCACTGCTTGACTGTGAACCACTGCTTGACTGTGAACCACACTGTCTGACTGTGAACCACTGCTTGACTGTGAACCACACTGCCTGACTGTGAACCACTGCCAGACTGTGAACCACACTGCCAGACTGTGAACCACTGCCTGACTGTGAACCATACTGCTTGACTGTGAACCATTGCTTGACTGTGAACCACTGCCTGACTGTGAACCACTGCCTGTGAACCACACTGCCTGACTGTGAACCACTGCCTGTGAACCACACTGCCTGACTGTGAACCACTGCCTGACTGTGAACCACTGCCTGACTGTGAACCACTGCCTGACTGTGAACCACACTGCCTGACTGTGAACCACTGCCTGACTGTGAACCACTGACTGACTGTGAACCACTGCCTGACTGTGAACCACACTGCCTGACTGTGAACCACTGCCTGACTGTGAACCACACTGCCTGACTGTGAACCACACTGCCTGACTGTGAATCATTGCCTGACTGTGAACCACTGCCTGACTGTGAACCACTGCCTGACTGTGAACCACTGCCTGACTGTGAACCACTGCCTGACTGTGAACCACACCGCCTGACTGTTAACCACTGCCTGACTGTGAACCACACTGTCTGACTGTGAACCACTGCCAGACTGTGAACCACTGCTTGACTGTGAACCACTGCCTGACTGTGAACCACTGCCTGACTGTGAACCACTGCCTGACTGTGAACCACACTGCCTGACTGTGAACCACTGCTTGACTGTGAACAACTGCCTGACTGTGAACCATTGCCTGACTGTGAACCACTGCCTGACTGTGAACCACTGCCTGACTGTGAACCACTGCCTGACTGTGAACCACACTGCCTGACTGTGAACCACTGCCTGACTGTGAACCACTGCCTGACTGTGAACCACTGCCTGACGGAGAACCAGGGGAGAGTGGGCAGAGCTAGTGGGCGGGGGAGGTGGGCGTTGAGAGTGGGAGGGTAGAAGTTGGGCGGGAGAGTGGGAGGGGATGGGCGTTGAGGTGGGCGGGTGGAAGGTGGGCGGGAGGATGGACGTTGAGATGGGCGGGTAGAAGGTGGGCGGGGAGAGTGGGCGGGGAGGATGGGCGTTGAGAGTGGGCGGGTGGAAGGTGGGCGGGGAGGATGGGCGGGGAGGATAGGCGTTGAGAGTGGGCGGGGAGGATGGGTGTTGAGGGTGGGCGGGGAGGATGGGTGTTGAGAGTGGGCGGGGAGGATGGGTGTTGAGGGTGGGCGGGGAGGATGGGTGTTGAGGGTGGGCGGGGAGGATGGGTGTTGAGGGTATGCGGGGAGGATGGGTGTTGAGGGTGGGCGGGGAGGATGGGTGTTGAGGGTGGGCGGGGAGGATGGGTGTTGAGGGTGGGCGGGGAGGATGGGTGTTGAGGGTGGGCGGGGAGTTTGCGGGGAGAGTGGATCTGGGTGTTTCAAATATTAAGTATCAGAGGCGGAAGGTTGGTGGTTGACCTGACCTGCTGGACCTGACTCACCTGCTGGACCTGACTCACCTGCTGGACCTGACTCACCTGCTGGACCTGACTCACCTGCTGGACCTGACTCACTTGCTGGACCTGACTCACCTGCTGGACCTGACTCTCCTGTTTGACCTGACTCACCTGCTGGACCTGACTCTTCTGCTGGACCTGACTCCTCTGCTGGACCTCACTCACCTGCTGGACCTGACTCACGTGCTGGATCTGACACACGTGCTGGACCTGACTCACGTGCTGGACATGACTCACCTGCTGGACCTGACTCACCTGCTAGACCTGACACACGTGCTGGACCTGACTCACCTGCTGGACATGACTCACCTGCTGGACCTGACTCACCTGCTGGACCTGACTCACCTGCTGGACCTGATTCACCTGCTGGACATGACTGACCTGCTGGACCTGACTCACGTGCTTGACCTGACTCCCCTGCTGGACCTCAATCACCTGCTGGACCTGATTCACATGCTTGACCTGACTTACCTGCTGGAACTGACTCACCTGGTGGATCATTGTTTCCTAGTATGGTTGATGGACCATTTACTAGTATGGTTGCTGGACCATTTACTATTATGGTTGCTGGACCAGTTACTAGTATGGTTGGTGGACCAGTTACTAGTATGGTTGTTGGACCAGTTACTAGTATAGTTGCTGGACCAGTTACTAGAATGGCTACTGGACCAGTTACTAGTATATCTGCTGGACCAGTTACTAGTATGGCTGCTGGACCAGTTACTAGTATTGTTGCTGTACCAGTTACTAGTATGCTTGCTGGACCAGTTACTAGTATGGTTGCTGGACCAGTTACTAGTATGGTTGCTGGATCAGTTACTAGTATGGTTGCTGGACCAGTTACTAGTATAGCTGCTGGACCAGTTACTAGTATGGTTGCTGGACCAGTTACTAGTATGGTTGCTGTACCAGTTACTAGTATGGTTGCTGGATCAGTTACTAGTATGGTTGCTGGACCAGTTACTAGTATGGTTGCTGGACCAGTTACTAGTATGGTTGTTGGACCAGTTACTAGTATGGTTGCTGGACCAGTTACAAGTATGGTTGTTGGACCAGTTACTAGTATGGTTGCTGGACCAGTTACTAGTATGGTTGCTGGACCAGTTACTAGTATGGTTGCTAGACCAGTTACTAGTATGGTTGCTGGACCAGTTACTAGTATGGTTGCTGCACCAGTTACTAGTATGGTTGCTGGATCAGTTACTAGTATGGTTGCTGGACCAGTTACTAGTATAGCTGCTGGACCAGTTAGTAGTATGGTTGCTGGACCAGTTACTAGTATGGTTGCTGTACCAGTTACTAGTATGGTTGCTGGAACAGTTACTAGTATGGTTGCTGTACCAGTTACTAGTATGGTTGCTGGATCAGTTACTAGTATGGTTGCTGGACCAGTTACTAGTATGGTTGCTGGATCAGTTACTAGTATGGTTGTTGGACCAGTTACTAGTATGGTTGCTGGATCAGTTACTAGTATGGTTGTTGGACCAGTTACTAGTATGGTTGCTGGACCAGTTACTAATATGGTTGTTGGACCAGTTACTAGTATGGTTGCTGGACCAGTTACTAGTATGGTTGCTGGACCAGTTACTAGTATGGTTGCTGGACCAGTTACTAGTATGGTTGCTGGACCAGTTACTAGTATGGTTGCTGGACCAGTTACTAGTATGGTTGCTGGACCAGTTATTAGTATGGTTGCTGAACTAGTTACTAGTATGGTTGTTGGACCAGTTACTAGTATGGTTGCTGGACCAGTTACTAGTATGGTTGCTGGACCAGTTACTAGTATGGTTGCTGGACCAGTTACTAGTATGGTTGCTGGACCAGTTACTAGTATGGTTGTTAGACCAGTTACTAGTATGGTTGCTGGACCAGTTACTAGTATGGTTGCTGGACCAGTTACTAGTATGGTTGCTGGACCAGTTACTAGTATGGTTGCTGGACCAGTTACTAGTATGGTTGCTGGACCAGTTACTAGTATGGTTGTTGGACCAGTTACTAGTATGGTTGCTGGATCAGTTACCAGTATGGTTGTTAGATCAGTTACTAGTATGGTTGCTGGATCAGTTACTAGTATGGTTGCTGGACCAGTTACTAGTATGGTTGTTGGACCAGTTACTAGTATGGTTGTTGGACCAGTTACTAGTATGGTTGCTGGACCAGTTACTAGTATGTTTGCTGGATCAGTTACTAGTATGGTTGCTGAACCAGTTACTAGTATGGTTGCTGGATCAGTTACTAGTATGGTTGCTGGACCAGTTACTAGTATGGTTGTTGGACCAGTTACTAGTATGGTTGCTGGATCAGTTACTAGTATGGTTGCTGGACCCGTTACTAGTATGTTTGTTGGACCAGTTACTAGTATGGTTGTTGGACCAGTTACTAGTATGGTTGCTGGATCAGTTACTAGTATGGTTGCTGGATCAGTTACTAGTGTGGTTGCTGGATCAGTTACTAGTATGGTTGTTGGACCAGTTACTAGTATGGTTGCTGGACCAGTTACTAGTATGGTTGTTGGACCAGTTACTAGTATGGTTGCTGGATCAGTTACTAGTATGGTTGTTGGACCAGTTACTAGTATGGTTGTTGGACCAGTTACTAGTATGGTTGTTGGACCAGTTACTAGTATGGTTGTTGGACCAGTTACTAGTATGGTTGTTGGACCAGTTACTAGTATGGTTGTTGGACCAGTTACTAGCATGGTTGTTGGACCAGTTACTAGTATGGTTGCTGGATCAGTTACTAGTATGGTTGCTGGATCAGTTACTAGTATGGTTGTTGGACCAGTTACTAGTATGGTTGCTGGATCAGTTACTAGTATGGTTGCTGGATCAGTTACTAGTATGGTTGCTGGACCAGTTACTAGTATGGTTGCTGGATCAGTTACTAGTATGGTTGCTGGATCAGTTACTAGTATGGTTGCTGGATCAGTTACTAGTATGGTTGTTGGATCAGTTACTAGTATGGTTTCTGGATCAGTTACTAGTATGGTTGCTGGATCAGTTACTAGTATGGTTGCTGGATCAGTTACTAGTATGGTTGCTGGATCAGTTACTAGTATGGTTGCTGGACCAGTTACTAGTATGGTTGTTGGACCAGTTACTAGTATGGTTGCTGGACCAGTTACTAGTATGGTTGCTGGATCAGTTACTAGTATGGTTGCTGGATCAGTTACTAGTATGGTTGCTGGATCAGTTACTAGTATGGTTGCTGGATCAGTTACTAGTATTGTTGCTGGACCAGTTACTAGTATGGTTGCTGGACCAGTTACTAGTATGGTTGCTGGACCAGTTACTAGTATGGTTGCTGGACCAGAACTCGAAGTATAGTATTTCGTGGTAACAAAGAAGGAAGAAATACACAAGAATAGAAGGAGGAAGACTTGAAGTAGGAGGGAGTGAGGGACGGGCGGACGGAGGGAGAGGCGGAGAGGAGGAAGGAATAATAGAAGAAAGGAAGGAGAGCAATAAGGATTGAAGGATTTAAGTGGGATGGAGCAAGCGGTGTGGCCTTGTCTGGTATTGAGTTTGTGGGCCTCTCTCCCTTTCTCCATCCCCTCCCTCTCTCCCTCCATTCCTCAGTCCCTCCCTCCCTCTCTCCCTTCTTCCATCCCTCTTTCCCTTCTTCCCTCCCTCTTTCCCTCCCTCCCTCCATCACCCTGCTCACACAACTACCGAGAAGGTTACGTCATCTTGTCAAGTGATTAATGTAAACAATGATCAGCTGATTAATGTAAACAACGACCAGCTAATTAATGTAAACAATGATCAGCTGATTAATGTATACAATTATCAGCTGATTAATGTCACCGTGGTTGTTCAATATATTTATAGATGGGGTTGTAAGAGAAGTGAATGCGAGGGTCTTGGCAAGAGGTGTTGGGCTAAAAGATAAAGAAGCAAATACAAAGTGGGAGTTGTCACAGTTGCTTTTTGCTGATGACACTGTGCTTTTGGGAGATTCTGAAGAGAAGCTGCAGAGGTTGGTGGATGAATTTGGTAGGGTGTGTAAAAGAAGAAAATTGAAAGTGAATATAGGAAAGAGTAAGGTGATGAGGATAACAAAAAGAATAGGTGACGAAAGATTGGATATCAGATTGGAGGGAGAGAGTATGGAGGAGGTGAATGTATTCAGATATTTGGGAGTGGACATGTCGGCGGATGGGTCTATGAAGGATGAGGTGAATCATAGAATTGATGAGGGGAAAAGGGTGAGTGGAGCACTTCGGAGTCTGTGGAGACAAAGAACCTTGTCCATGGAAGTAAAGAGGGAATGTATGAGAGTATAGTTATACCAACGCTCTTATATGGGTGTGAAGCATGGGTGATGAATGTTGCAACGAGGAGAAGGCTGGAGGCAGTGGAGATGTCATGTCTGAGGTCAATGTGTGGTGTGAATATAATGCAGAGAATTCGGAGTTTGGAAATTAGGAGGAGGTGCGGGATTACCAAAACGATTGTCCAGAGAGCTGAGGAGGGGTTGTTGAGGTGGTTTGGACATGTAGAGAGAATGGAACGAGACAGAGTGACTTCGAGAGTGTATAAATCTGTAGTGGAGGGAAGGCGGGGTAGGGGTCGGCCTAGGAAAGGTTGGAGGGAGGGGTAAAGGAAGTTTTGTGTGCGAGGGCTTGGATTTCCAGCAAGCATGTGTGAGCGTATTTGATAGGAGTGAATGGAGGCATATGGTTTTTAATACTTGACGTGCTGTTGGAGTGTGAGCAAAGTAACATTTATGAAGGGATTCAGGGAAACCGGCAGGCCGGACTTGAGTTCTGGAGATGGGAAGTACAGTGCCGGCACTCTGAAGGAGGGGTGTAAATGTTGCAGTTTTATAACTGTAGTGTAAAGCACCCTTCTGGCAAGACAGTGATGGAGTGAATGATGATGAAAGTTTTTCTTTTTCGGGCCACCCTGCCTTGGTGGGAATCGGCCGATGTGTTAATAAATAAAATAAAAATAATGTAAACAACGATCAGCTAATTAATGTAAACAATGATCAGCTGATTAATGTAAACAACGACCAGCTAATTAATGTAAACAATGATCAGCTGATTAATGTATACAATTATCAGCTGATTAATGTAAACAACGATCAGCTAATTAATGTAAACAATGATAAGCTGCTTAATGTATACAATGATCAGCTGATTAATGCAAACAATGATCAGCTGATTAATGCAAACAATGATCAGCTGATTTATGCAAACAATGATCAGCTGATTTATGCAAACAATGATCAGCTGATTAATGCAAACAATGATCAGCTGATTAATGCAAACAATGATCATATAATTAATGTAAACAACTGTCCCCAGTCGAATAGGCACACGCACACTCTAGACTAACAAACAAAAGCCACGCACACTCTAGACTAACAAACACCAACCACTCACACACTCTAGACTAACAAACACCAGCCACACACACACTCTAGACTAACAAACACCAGCCACGCACACTCTAGACTAACAAACACCAGCCACACACACTCTAGACTAACAAACACCAGCCTTACACACTCTAGACTAACAAACACCAGCCACACACACTCTAGACTAACAAACACCAGCCACACACACACTCTAGACCAACAAACACCAACCTCACACACTCTAGATTACCAAACACCAGTCTCACACACTTTAGACTAACAAACACCAGCCTCACACACTCTAGACTAACAAACACCAGCCACACACACACTCTAGACTAACAAACACCAGCCTCACACACTCTAGACTAACAAACACCAGTCTCACACACTTTAGACTAACAAACACCAGCCTCACACACTCTACACTAATAAACACCAGTCTCACACACTCTAGACTAACAAACACCAGTCTCACACACTTTAGACTAACAATCACCAGCCACACACACACTCTAGACTAACAAACACCAGCCACACACACTCTAGACTAACAAACACCAGCCACACACACACTCTAGACTAAAAAACACCAGCCACACACACTCTAGATTAACAAACACCAGCCTCACACACTCTAGACTAACAAACACCAGTCACACACACTCTAGACTAACAAACACCAGCCACACACACAATCTAGACTAACAAACACCAGCCACACACAATCTAGACTAACAAACACCAGCCACAAACACTCTAGACTAACAAACACCAGCCACACACACTCTAGACTAACAAACACCAGCCTCACACTCTCTAGACTAACAAACACCAGCCACACACACTCTAGACTAACAAACACCAGCCACACACACTCTAAACTAACAAACACCAGCCTCACACACTCTAGACTAACAAACACCAGTCTCACACACTTGAGACTAACAAACACCAGCCTCACACACTCTACACTAATAAACACTAGTCTCACACACTCTAGACTAACAAACACCAGTCTCACACACTTTAGACTAACAATCACCAGCCACACACACACTCTAGACTAACAAACACCAGCCACACACACTCTAGACTAACAAACACCAGCCACACACACTCTAGACTAAAAAACAACAGCCACACACACTCTAGATTAACAAACACCAGCCTCACACACTCTAGACTAACGAACACCAGTCACACACACTCTAGACTAACAAACACCAGCCACACACACACACTCTAGACTAACAAACACCAGCCACACACAATCTAGACTAACAAACACCAGCCACAAACACTCTAGACTAACAAACACCAGCCACACACACTCTAGACTAACAAACACCAGCCTCACACTCTCTAGACTAACAAACACCAGCCACACACACTCTAGACTAACAAACACCAGCCACACACACTCTAGACTAACAAACACCAGCAATACACACTCTAGACTAACAAACACCAGCCTCACACACTCTAGACTAACAAACACGAGCCACACACACTCTAGACTAACAAACACCAGCCACACACACTCTAGACTAACAAACACCAGCCACACACACTCTAGACTTACAAACACCAGCCACACACACACTCTAGACTAACAAACACCAGCCACACACACTCTAGACTAACAAACACCAGCCTCACACACTCTAGACTAACAAACACCAGCCACACACACTCTAGACTAACAAACACCAGCCACACACACACTCTAGACTAACAAACACCAGCCACACACACTCTAGACTAACACCAGCCTCACACACTCTAGACTAACAAACACCAGCCACACACACTCTAGACTAACAAACACCAGCCACACACACTCTAGACTAACAAACACCAGTGACACACACTCTAGACTAACAAACACCAGCCACACACACACTCTAGACTAACAAACACCAGCCACATACACTCTAGACTAACAAACACCAGCCTCACACACTCTAGACTAACAAACACCAGCCACACACACTCTAGACTAACAAACACCAGCCACACACACTCTAGACTTACAAACACCAGCCACACACACACTCTAGACTTACAAACACCAGCCACACACACACTCTAGACTTACAAACACCAGCCACACACACACACTAGACTTACAAACACCAGCCACACACAACTCTAGACTTACAAACACCAGCCACACACACACTCTAGACTTACAAACACCAGCCACACACACCTCTAGACTAAAAAACACCAGCCCACACACCTAGACTAACAAACACCAGCCACACAACTCTAGACTAACAAACACCAGCACACACACACTCTAGACTACAAACACCAGCCACACACACTCTAGACTACAAACACCAGCCACACACACTCTAGACTTACAAACACCAGCCACACACACTCTAGACTTACAAACACCAGCCATACACACACTCTAGACTAACAAACACCAGCTACACACACACTCTAGACTAACAAACACCAGCCACACACAACTCTAGACTACAAACACCAGCCACACACACACTCTAGATTACAAACACCAGCCACACACACACTCTTAGACTTACAAACACCAGCCACCACACACACTCTAGACTAACAAACACCAGCCACACACACACTCTAGACTAACAAACACCAGCTACACACACACTCTAGACTAACAAACACCAGCTACACACACACACACTCTAGACTAACAAACACCAGCCACACACACACTCTAGACTAACAAACACCAGCTACACACACACTCTAGACTAACAAACACCAGCCACACACACACTCTAGACTTACAAACACCAGCCACACACACACTCTAGACTAACAAACACCAGCCACACACACACTCTAGACTAACAAACACCAGCCACACACACACTCTAGACTTACAAACACCAGCCACACACACACTCTAGACTTACAAACACCAGCCACACACACTCTAGACTTACAAACACCAGCCACACACACTCTAGACTTACAAACACCAGCCACACACACACTCTAGACTAACAAACACCAGCCACACACACACTCTAGACTAACAAACACCAGCACACACACACTCTAGACTTACAAACACCAGCCACACACAACTCTAGACTTACAAACACCAGCCCACACACACTCTAGACTTACAAACACCAGCACACACACACACTCTAGACTTACAAACACCAGCCACACACACACCTCTAGACTTACAAACACCAGCCACACACACTCTAGACTACAAACCAGCCACACACACACTTAGACTTACAAACACCAGCCTACACACACTCTAGACTTACAAACACCAGCCCACACACACACTCTAGACTACAAACACCAGCACACACACACTCTAGACTTACAAACACCAGCCACACACACACACTCTAGACTTACAAACACCAGCCACACACACACTCTAGACTTACAAACACCAGCCACACACACACACTCTAGACTTACAAACACCAGCCACACACACACACTCTAGACTTACAAACACCAGCCACACACACACACTCTAGACTTACAAACACCAGCCTCACACACACACTCTAGACTTACAAAAACCAGCCTCACACACTCAGCAAGTGTTATCTTAGTCAGCAGTGGTGAGGTGTGGTTCAGCAGCAAAGGTGAGAGTGCTCAGAGGTGTTCACTGAGTCGATATATTGAGAAAGGAGACTTTGGTGCATTTGTCACGACTTGTGTAGTCACGCACTGCCGCCACTCCTGGCTGGAGTGCTGCAGGAAGAGGAGCTGGAGGAGGCGCCGAAGGAGGTGCTGGAGGAGGCGCTGAAGGAGGTGCTGGAGGAGACGCTGGAGGCGGTGCTGTTGGAGGCGCTGGTGGAAGTGCTGGAGGGGGTGCTGTTGGAGGTGCTGGAGGAGGCGCGGAAGGAGGTGCTGGAGGAGGTGCTGGAGGAGGTGCTGGAGGCGGTGCTGGAGGCGGTGCTGTTGGAGGCGCTGGTGGAAGTGCTGGAGGGGGTGCTGTTGGAGGTGCTGGAGGCGGTGCTGTTGGAGGCGCTGGTGGAAGTGCTGGAGGGGGTGCTGTTGGAGGTGCTATTGGAGGTGCTGGAGGAGGTGCTATTGGAGGTGCTATTGGAGGTGCTGTTGGAGGTGCTGGAGGAGGTGCTATTGGAGGTGCTGGAGGAGGCGCGGAAGGAGGTGCTGTTGGAGGTGCTGGAGGAGGCGCTGGAGGACGCTGAGGGAGGTGAAGGAGGAGCTGGACACAGTAGAACATAACTTACTAGTACAGCTAGTGGTGAGTGTCAGTCAGTGACTGAGAGTACCAGTCAGTCAGTGACTGAGAGCACCAGTCAGTCAGTGACTGAGAGCACCAGTCAGTCAGTGACTGAGAGCACCAGTCAGTCAGTGACTGAGAGTACCAGTCAGTCAGTGACTGAGAGCACCAGTCAGTCAGTGACTGAGAGCACCAGTCAGTCAGTGACTGACTTATCGACTACTGTTAGTGTTGCAAGATTGCACCTTGATATTGTTCAAGGTCTCTCTCTCTGTCTCTCTCTCTCTCTCTCTCTCTCTCTCTCTCTCTCTCTCTCTCTCTCTCTCTCTCTCTCTCTCTCTCTCTCTCTCTCTGTAATTTACCAAGACCTTAAAGATAGGTCTTACAGGATAGCATGCAAGGGAGAGAGGGAGGGAATAAGGAAGGAGGGAGGGAGAGCATAAGAGAGTGGAGGGAGGGGGAGGAACTGATTGAGGAAGGAAGGAAAGAAGGGAGGGAATGAGACAGAGGGAAGGAAGGGAGGAATGAGATAGAGGGAAGGAAGGGAGGCAATGAGACAAAGGGAAGGAAGGGAGGGAATGAGACAGAGGGAAGGAAGGGAGGGAATGAAACATAGGGAAGGAAGGGAGGGAATGAGACAGAGGGAAAGGAGGGAAGGAAGGGAGGGAATGAAACAGAGGGAAGGGAGGGAGGGAATGAAACAGAGGGAAGGAAGGGAGGGAATGAGACAGAGGGGAGGAAGGGAGGGAATGAGACAGAGGGAAGGAAGGGCGGGAATGAGACAGAGGGAAGGAAGGGAGGGAATGAGACAGAGGGAAGGAAGGGAGGGAATGAGACAGAGGGAAGGAAGGGAGGGAATGAGACAGAGGGAAGGAAGGGAGGGAATGAGACAGAGGGAAGGAAGGGAGGGAATGAGACAGAGGGAAGGAAGGGAGGGAATGAGACAGAGGGAAGGAAGGGAGGGAATGAGACAGAGGGAAGGGAGGGAATGAGACAGAGGGAAGGAAGGGAGGGAATGAGACAGAGGGAAGGAAGGGAGGGAATGAGACAGAGGGAAGGGAGGTAATGAGACAGAGGGAAGTGAGGGAGACAAATTATCCTTCTCATAATTATCTTCCATCTTGATCTTCAAATTATTTTCCAGAATTTAGTTATCCCTCGTTGCTTCCTTCCATTCCATTCCTCCCTCCTTCCCTCACACCATCACCTCCCTCACACCATCACCTCCCTCACACCATCACCTCCCCCACTCACCCCACACCATCACCTCCCTCACACCATCACCTCCCCCACTCACCTCACACCATCACCTCCCCACTCATCCCACACCATCACCTCCCTCACACCATCACCTCCCCACTCACCCCACACCATCACCTCCCTCACACCATCACCTCCCCACTCACCCCACACCATCACCTCCCTCACACCATCACCTCCCCACTCACCCCACACCATCACCTCCCTCACACCATCACCTCCCCCACTCACCCCACACCATCACCTCCCTCACACCATCACCTCCCCCACTCACCCCACACCATCACCTCCCTCACACCATCACCTCCCCCACTCACCTCACACCATCACCTCCCCACTCACATCACACCATCACCTCCCCACTCACCTCACACCATCACCTCCCCACTCACCCCACACCATCACCTCCCTCACACCATCACCTCCCCACTCACATCACACCATCACCTCCCTCACACCATCACCTCCCCACTCACCTCACACCATCACCTCCCTCACACCATCACCTCCCCACTCACATCACACCATCACCTCCCCCACTCACCCCACACCATCACCTCCTCACACCATCACCTCCCCCACTCACCTCACACCATCACCTCCCCACTCACCTCACACCATCACCTCCCCACTCACCCCACACCATCACCTCCCTCACACCATCACCTCCCCACTCACATCACACCATCACCTCCCTCACACCATCACCTCCCCACTCACCTCACACCATCACCTCCCTCACACCATCACCTCCCCACTCACCTCACACCATCACCTCCCCACTCCCCACACCATCACCTCCCCACTCACCTCACACCATCACCTCCCCCACTCACCACACACCATCACCTCCTCACACCATCACCTCCACCACTCACCTCACACCATCACCTCCCCAACTCACCTCACACCATCACCTCCCCACTCACCTCACACCATCACCTCCCCACTCACCTCACACCATCACCTCCCCACTCACCTCACACCATCACCTCCCCACTCACCTCACACCATCACCTCCCCACTCACCTCACACCATCACCTCCCCACTCACCTCCCCACTCACCTCACACCATCACCTCCCCCACTCACCTCACACCATCACCTCCCCTACTCACCTCACACCATCACCTCCCCACTCACCTCACACCATCACCTCCCCACTCACCTCACACCATCACCTCACACCATCACCTCCCCACTCACCTCACACCATCACCTCCCCACTCACCTCATACCATCACCTCCCCACTCACATCACCATAATCACCTCCCCACACCATCACCTCCCCACACCATCACCTCCCCACTCACCTCACACCATCACCTCCCCACTCACCTCACACCATCACCTCCCCACTCACCTCACACCATCACCTCCCCCACTCACCTCACACCATCACCTCCCCACTCACCTCACACCATCACCTCCCCACTCACCTCACACCATCACCTCCCCCACTCACCTCACACCATCACCTCCCCTACTCACCTCACACCATCACCTCCCCACTCACCTCACACCATCACCTCCCCACTCACCTCACACCATCACCTCACACCATCACCTCCCCACTCACCTCACACCATCACCTCACACCATCACCTCCCCCACTCACCTCACACCATCACCTCCCCACTCACATCACCATAATCACCTCCCCCACACCATCACCTCACACCATCACCTCCCCCACTCACCTCATCTAAACTGAGTCACCATAAGCAAGGTTTAGAGCACCAGACATACTGTGTGTGTGTACTCACCTATCTGTGGTTGTAGGGGTCAGTTCTCAGCTCCTGGTCCCGCCTCTTAATTTGCCACTCTTAGATTCACTTCCTCTTACCCTGGTGGGCACTGTCGTACCTGTTCTTAAAGCTATGTATGTAGTCTGTCTCCACTTCCTCAGCAGCCACTCTGAGGCTAAAGAAATAGTTCCTAACCTCCCTGTGAGTCATCTGTGACTTAACTTGAGGCTGTGTAGCCGTCCATCTCCTAACACCATATCCCCGTCTACCCTCTCAATTTCCTTCCCCTCCCTGGTTGCAAAACAACCAAGGGGGGAGGTTGAATGATAGCTCTAGGCCTTTCGTGTTGCGATCAACACATCATCAGGAGCTTGCAATGATGCAGAAATGAGAAGGAAGTCCAGGTAGATGAATTCCACGGAACAACTCTAGTTGCCTAATGTTGTTCCCTTGAACTCGTCTACCTGGACTTCCTACTCATTTCTGCAACATTGCAAACTCCTGATGATGTGTTGATCGCAACACGAAAGGCCTAGAGCTATCATTCAACTTCCCTCCTCCCTGGTTGTTTTGCACACACACACACGGCCAGTGAAGAGGCGTGGCCAGGAGCTTTGAATCGACCCCTTCAACCACAACTAGGTGAGTACAACTAGGTGAGTACACACACACACACACACACACACACACACACACACACACACACACACACACACACACACACACACACATATATATATATATTATCATTATTTTTTTATTAACACATCGGCCATTTCCCACCAAGGCAGGGTGGCCCGAAAAAGAAAAACTTTCATCATCATTCACTCCATCACTGTCTTGCCAGAGGGGTGCTTACACTACAGTTATAAAACTGCAACATTAACACCCCTCCTTCAGAGTGCAGACACTGTACTTCCCATCTCCAGGACTCAAGTCCGGCCTGCCGGTTTCTCTGAATCCCTTCATAAATGTTACTTTGCTCACACTCCAACAGCACGTCAAGTATTAAAAACCCTTTGTCTCCATTCACTCCTATCAAATACGCTCACACATGCTTGCTGGAAGTCCATATGTATATAAAATATATATATATATATATATATATATATATATATATATATATATATATATATATATATATATATATATATATATATATATATATAACATACATCTCACGATGTATAGTATCAACAACCCGCACATATAAAAAGAGAGGAGCTTACGACGACGTTTCGGTCCATCGTGGTAAGCTCCTCTCCTTTTATATGTGCGGGTTGTGTGTGTATTGTTCCAGTCACGGTATTGTGCCTTTTTTGTTATTGATGTATAGTATATCCTGTGTCTGTCAATACAGTGCTGAAAGTCTTCCTGGAGACAACAAGAGGCTATCAACCTTACGGTCACACATTGTTCACAGAGATTAAAGTTCAAGGTCAGAGTGAGGTAAAAACTTCCTTACCGACCTCATAAGAGCAGTCAGGCAGCCTGACAGCATCACCAGGGTTAACTCGTGTATTTCTTCTCTCCTACCGAATAGTTATATAAAATGCTTAGACAAAGTTACGTGATTAACGTATTTTACATTACGAAAAATTTAGCATAGTTAAGTTACTTCGCTCTGTTAATTTTGGTGCAAAATGAAAAGTTGGTATATTAAAAATTTGCATAAATATATTGAAATTTATTTTAGGGGAAGTTTCAAGACCCACGTCAAGAAGCAGTTTTTTTTTTTTTTCACAGTCGATCACCATGCCCAGGCCTTCTAGGGCAGGGTAGGTGCCAAGGCTGGAGCTTGCTACCATCTGCGGCTCGCAAGCCTGTCCTTCCCGTCAGCCTCCTTGGGGCGGGGATGGTGGCAGACCAGAGGGGCCTAGCAACTATCTACCTACGTGCTTGTGGGCGAATATGGCTAGGCCTGGGACCAGTTGGTCCCGCCGCTGAGGGGTACCCCCTCCCATGGGAGACTTAGGTCTCTGCTACTCCCACGCCAGGGAGCCGGAGCCGGGTCGCCATCTGGTAAAGACCCGGGCCGGGAGAATTCCCTGTGAATCAACACCTCCTCCACCTTTTTCTCATCGACGCCATGCCTAGTCCTTCTAGGGCAGGGTAGGTGCCTGAGCCAGAGCTTGCTTTCACCTGCAGCTCACAAGACTGCTATTCCCATTATCTTCCCTGGGGCGGGGAAGATGGCAGACCAAAGATGGGCCTAGCTTATCCCTACGAGCCCCGTGAGGGCGGGGAATGTGGCTAGGCCTGGGGGACCGTTGGTCCCACAGATGAGGAGGTCCCAAGTACCTCCTCCCATGGCAGACGTTAGTCTGAGATACTCCCGAGAAAGGGAACCAAGGCCGGGCCACCATTTGGACAAGGCCCGGGCCGTGAGAGTCCCGCCGAATCAACAAGACGAAGAAGTTTTTTTTTCGAGGTCGATCACCATGCCCAGCCCTTCTAAGGCAGGGTAGGTGCCAAGACTGGAGCTTGCTACCATCTGCAGCTCGTAAGCCTGCCCTTCCCGTTAGGGAAGCTGGCAGACCAGAGAGGCCTAGCATTTATCTACCTCCATGCCTCGTGCTGGTGGGGAATGTGGCTAGGCCTGGGGCCAGTTGGTCCCGCCGATGAGGGGTACCCCCTCCCATGGGAGACGTAGGTCTCTGACACTCCCACGCCAGGGAGCCGGAGCCGGGTCGCCATCTGGTAAAGACCCGGGCCGGGAGAATTCCCGGTGAATCAACACCTCCACCACCTTTTTTTCTCGCGTCAGGAAACACTTGTCCGGTGTCCTGACGAACCTACCTAACCTAACCTTCTTGTTTTCCGACGAACGAACCTTAACATGCCAATCCTTAGCCTAACCTAGCCTTTATATATAGTATATATATATATATATATATATATATATATATATATATATATATATATATATATATGTCGTGCCGATTAGGTAAAACTGGTCAATTAGCAAGAACTCATCTAAAATTAAGTCCTTTCTAAAATTTTCTCTTATACGTTTAAAGATATTTTTTTCATTTATGTTAATGTAAAAATTTATAATTTTGTACCAAGAGAAACTTTGAAAACCTACCTAACCTTATTACAACAAGCGCAATTTAATTTAGCCTAACCCAACTAAATATATTTTAGATACGTTAACATTAATTTAATAATAAACAAACACAATGAAATATATTTTTTCGTTATGTTCAGAATGATTTTGGCGAAATTATTGCATACACAAAGTTTCACTTGTCTTATATGGCAAGGTGAGCATTGCTATTTAAGCCAAAATCGCAAGTTTTACCTAATCGGCACGACATATATATATATATATATATATATATATATATATATATATATATATATATATATATATATATATATATATATATATACCTGCCAACCGTCGAATTATGTCAGGTGTGGCTAACAAGCCAGTCCTAACACTAACAAGCCAGTTGCTAACAAACATCACCTCCTGCTGCTGCTGCTGCTGCTCCTCCTCCGTGTTAGTCAATATTGAAGACGCTCACAACATTATAAAGGATGACAGCGACAATAACAGCAGAGTGACGACTTAAAGCAGTAAAGAGAGAGTGAGAGAAGCAACAGGCAGAGAGAGAGAGAGAGAGAGAGAGAGAGAGAGAGAGGAAGGAAGGAAGGAAGAAGAGAGGCAGGCAGGGGGAGGAGTTCAGGAAGGATATAAGGTAGGCAGGGTGAGAGTGAGGCAGAAAGGAATGTATTGAGGAAGGCAGGGAGACAAGTAGGGAGGGAGGGAGGTAGGGAGGGATGCAGGGAGCCCACCTACCCGGAAGGTGGCCTTGGGTTCCCCTTCACCAGGGTCATTCACCCGATCAGTACACACACACACACACACAGCTCGGGGCCAGGAGCTGAGTCTCGACCCCTGCAACCACAATTAGGTGAGTACACACACACACACATACACACACACACACACATACATACATACACACACACATACATACATACACACACACAGGAACTGAGTCTCGACCCCTCTAACCACAATTAGGTGAGTACACACACACACACAACACCTCGTTCAGCTCAAAACAGAACAAGCACAATCAAGTCACAGTCAAGAGTCACACAGTCAAGAGTCACAGTCAAAAGTCACAATCAAGTCACAGTCAAGAGTCACAGTCAAGAGTCACAATCAAGTCACAGTCAAGAGTCACACAGTCAAGAGTCACAGTCAAGAGCCACATAGTCAAGAGTCACACAGTCAAGAGTCACACAGTCAAGAGTCACAGTCAAGAGTCACAGTCAAGAGTCACACAGTCAAGAGTCACACAGTCAAGAGTCACACAGTCGAGAGTCACACAGTCAAGAGTCACACAGTCAAGAGTCACACAGTCAAGAGTCACACAGTCAAGAGTCACACAGTCAAGAGTCACACAGTCAAGAGTCACACAGTCAAGAGTCACACAGTCAAGAGTCACACAGTCAATAGTCACACAGTCAAGAGTCACACAGTCAAGAGTCACACAGTCAAGAGTCACACAGTCAAGAGTCACACAGTCAAGAGTCACACAGTCAAGAGTCACAGTCAAGAGTCACAGTCAAAAGTCACACAGTCAAGAGTCACACAGTCAAGAGTCACACAGTCAAGAGTCACACAGTCAAGTGTCACACAGTCAAGAGCCACATAGTCAAGAGTCACAGTCAAGAGTCACACAGTCAAGAGTCACAGTCAAGAGTCACAGTCAAGAGTCACATAGTCAAGAGTCACACAGTCAAGAGTCACACAGTCAAGAGTCACACAGTCAAGAGTCACACAGTCAAGAGTCACACAGTCAAGAGTCACACAGTCAAGAGTCACACAGTCAAGAGTGTTACTGCAGATTTAAAAAACTTGGGATATTTGAAATATTTATCACACTGGACTATATTAAAAAATAATTTTTTAGAGAATCATAAAGAATTTTAAAACTGATACAACTGTAAAAAAAATATATTAAGAACTGGCAATTTCATTGTTATTAAATTTGCTGAGTTGTCTGAAGCCTTAAATACTGGACGGCGTGACGCCAGAGCCGTCCATATCTTAGCTACAGTTTTCCCAGACCGTCTAAGGTTTTTCCTTATAACTTCAAAATGCCTGGTCAAATAGCCTTCAGATTTCAAACTCTGGTCACCTATTACTAGGTGTGTGTGTGTACTCACCTATTTGTGGTTGCAAGGGTCGGTTCATAAGAACATAAGAAAAAAGGAACACTGCAGCAGGCCTACTGACCCATGCGAGGCAAGACCATCACTCCCCGGCTTAGACCCGACCACCTGGAGTTAACCCTCTCCATGTAAACTCCAGGTAGTCAGGTCACTTCCACTTAAGGAATTAGTTCGGCATCTGACCTAGTAGCACAAGCTAGTCAGGTCCAACTCACACCCACTCATGTGTTTATCTAACCTATTTTTAAAACTACACAACGTCCCAGCCCCTATGACGGTACTCGGGAGTTTGTTCCACTCATCCACAACTCTATTACCAAACCAGTGCTTTCCTATATCCTTCCTGAATCTGAACTTTTCCAACTTGAAACTATTGCTGCGAGTCCTGTCTTGGCTGGATATTTTCAGCACGCTATTTACATCACCTTTATTTATTCCTGTTTTCCATTTATACACCTCAATCATATCCCCCTAATTCTACGCCTTTCTAGAGAGTGCAGATTCAGGGCCTCAGTCTATCCTCATAGGGAAGATTTCTGATACATGGGATCAACTTTGTCATCCTCCTCTGTACGTTTTCCAGTGCATTTATATCCATTCTGTAATACGGTGACCAGAACTGTGCAGCATAATCTAAATGAGGCCTAACCAAAGATATATAGAGTTGAAGAACAACCTGAGGACTTCTCTTATTTATACTTCTTGATATGAAGCCAAGGATTCTGTTAGCTTTATTGCGAACACTCATGCACTGTTGTCTTGGTTTCAGATTACTGCTAAAAAGAACTCCTAAATCCTTCTCGCAATCACAAGTATTAAGATCTACATTATTCAGTTTATATGTGGCATGGTTATTGTCCTGCCCAACATTTAGAACTTTGCATTTGTCTACATTAAACTGCATCTGCCACTTCTCCGACCACTGAATCAGTCTATTCAAATCACCCTGAAGTGCTCTAATGTCCTCATTAGAATGAATTGGACGGCTTATTTTGATGTCATCAGCAAATTTGCTTATGTTGCTATTTATTCCCTCATCTATGTCGTTTATGTAAATTGTAAACAACAGGGGGCCCAAAACTGACCCCTGTGGGACACCGCTTGAGACGTGCCCCCATTCTGATTTCTTCCCATTTATGCAAACTATCTGCTGCCTATTGAAAAAAATTCTCCTCCTATTCCGTGTGCCTTAAGTTTCCTCAATAGCTCTGATGTGGAACTCTATCGAAAGCCTTACTGAAGTCCATATACACAATATCATATTCATTACCATGATCTACCTCCTCAAACACCTTAGTGAAAAAAGTTAGTAAATTCGTAAGACAGGAACGCCCCTTAGTAAAACCGTGTTGAGATTCATTAATCAATTTATTTACGGCTCCTGGCGTGTGTGTGTGTGTGTGTGTGTGTTAATGAGAATAAATACCATGCTAGTGTTTGAATTTAAAGAAAGAAAGATAATATGCAAATGTTAGTTTTATAAAAGAGTTGTGTAGTGATATAATAATGGTGATCGCGCAACTTGTCGCCAGTGTGACTATTAACGCCAGGGTAAGCCACCTCACACATTATATCCAGGTTACCCACTGAGGAAAACCTAGAATATTGTCTAGCCACCACCACTTAAACTGTCTACACTTCAGGACAGCAGACAGATGACACCAAGATAGTTAACCCGAAGGCTCTAACCCGACTCTCTATTCTCCACCCTACGCACAGTAAGGAGAATTTTTATGACCGCTACCACATCTACAACCACATCTACTTCTACCACACCTACCACTACTCTTAGACAGAGGTACACATAAGTATAATTGTCACACACGGTGTAAATTACACTCCAGGATAACCCCCTGAAAGATGTCAGAGTGACTTATTTCACCTGGTTGACTAAACACTGGAATGGTTGTGAAGCACCGTGCTTTCACCTGGTTGTGAAGCACCGAGCTTTCACCTGGTTGTGAAGCACCGTGCTTTCACCTGGTTGTGAAGCACCGTGCTTTCACCTGGTTGTGAAGCACCGAGCTTTCACCTGGTTGTGAAGCACCGTGCTTTCACCTGGTTGTGAAGCACCGTGCTTTCACCTGGTTGTGAAGCACCGAGCTTTCACCTGGTTGTGAAGCACCGTGCTTTCACCTGGTTGTGAAGCACCGTGCTTTCACCTGGTTGTGAAGCACCGTGCTTTCACCTGGTTGTGAAGCACAGTGCTTTCACCTGGTTGTGAAGCACCGTGCTTTCACCTGGTTGTGAAGCACCGAGCTTTCACCTGGTTGTGAAGCACCGTGCTTTCACCTGGTTGTGAAGCACCGTGCTTTCACCTGGTTGTGAAGCACCGTGCTTTCACCTGGTTGTGAAGCACCGTGCTTTCACCTGGTTGTGAAGCACCGTGCTTTCACCTGGTTGTGAAGCACCGTGCTTTCACCTGGTTGTGAAGCACCGTGCTTTCACCTGGTTGTGAAGCACCGTGCTTTCACCTGGTTGTGAAGCACAGTGCTTTCACCTGGTTGTGAAGC
This sequence comes from Cherax destructor, assembly GCA_009830355.1. NCBI lineage: Eukaryota > Metazoa > Arthropoda > Malacostraca > Decapoda > Parastacidae > Cherax > Cherax destructor. The sequence continues at coordinate 35,611 of WNWK01015055.1, forward strand.
ACCGTGCTTTCACCTGGTTGTGAAGCACCGTGCTTTCACCTGGTTGTGAAGCACCGAGCTTTCACCTGGTTGTGAAGCACAGTGCTTTCACCTGGTTGTGAAGCACCGTGCTTTCACCTGGTTGTGAAGCACCGAGCTTTCACCTGGTTGTGAAGCACAGTGCTTTCACCTGGTTGTGAAGCACCGTGCTTTCACCTGGTTGTGAAGCACCGTGCTTTCACCTGGTTGTGAAGCACAGTGCTTTCACCTGGTTGTGAAGCACCGTGCTTTCACCTGGTTGTGAAGCACCGAGCTTTCACCTGGTTGTGAAGCACCGTGCTTTCACCTGGTTGTGAAGCACCGTGCTTTCACCTGGTTGTGAAGCACCGTGCTTTCACCTGGTTGTGAAGCACCGAGCTTTCACCTGGTTGTGAAGCACAGTGCTTTCACCTGGTTGTGAAGCACCGTGCTTTCACCTGGTTGTGAAGCACCGAGCTTTCACCTGGTTGTGAAGCACCGTGCTTTCACCTGGTTGTGAAGCACCGTGCTTTCACCTGGTTGTGAAGCACCGAGCTTTCACCTGGTTGTGAAGCACAGTGCTTTCACCTGGTTGTGAAGCACCGTGCTTTCACCTGGTTGTGAAGCACCGTGCTTTCACCTGGTTGTGAAGCACCGTGCTTTCACCTGGTTGTGAAGCACCGTGCTTTCACCTGGTTGTGAAGCACCGAGCTTTCACCTGGTTGTGAAGCACAGTGCTTTCACCTGGTTGTGAAGCACCGTGCTTTCACCTGGTTGTGAAGCACTGTGCTTTCACCTGGTTGTGAAGCACAGTGCTTTCACCTGGTTGTGAAGCACCGTGCTTTCACCTGGTTGTGAAGCACCGAGCTTTCACCTGGTTGTGAAGCACCGTGCTTTCACCTGGTTGTGAAGCACCGTGCTTTCACCTGGTTGTGAAGCACCGTGCTTTCACCTGGTTGTGAAGCACCGAGCTTTCACCTGGTTGTGAAGCACAGTGCTTTCACCTGGTTGTGAAGCACCGTGCTTTCACCTGGTTGTGAAGCACCGGCTTTCACCTGGTTGTGAAGCACAGTGCTTTCACCTGGTTGTGAAGCACCGTGCTTTCACCTGGTTGTGAAGCACAGTGCTTTCACCTGGTTGTGAAGCACCGTGCTTTCACCTGGTTGTGAAGCACCGAGCTTTCACCTGGTTGTGAAGCACCGTGCTTTCACCTGGTTGTGAAGCACCGTGCTTTCACCTGGTTGTGAAGCACCGAGCTTTCACCTGGTTGTGAAGCACAGTGCTTTCACCTGGTTGTGAAGCACCGTGCTTTCACCTGGTTGTGAAGCACCGAGCTTTCACCTGGTTGTGAAGCACAGTGCTTTCACCTGGTTGTGAAGCACCGTGCTTTCACCTGGTTGTGAAGCACCAGTGCTTTCACCTGGTTGTGAAGCACAGTGCTTTCACCTGGTTGTGAGCACCGTGCTTTCACCTGGTTGTGAAGCACAGTGCTTTCACCTGGTTGTGAAGCACCTGCTTTCTCACCATGGTTGTGAAGCACAGTGCTCATGGTTACACCATGCTCACTGGTTGGAAGCACCGTGCTTTCACCTGGTTGTGAAGCACCGTGCTTTCACCTGCACCGCCAGACAAGCCACAGGGTCGTTATTATTATAATCAAAAGAAGCGCTAAACCACAGGGGTCATACAGAGCCACAGGGTCGAGGCTTTTGCACGGGGAACCTCGAGTACAGAGTGCAGCTCCAATAAAAAGGACCCCAATGGAAATCAAGGACCCCAATGGAAATCAAGGACCCCAATGGAAATCAAGGACCCCAATGGAAATCAAGGACCCCAATGGAAATCAAGGACCCCATGGAAATAAGTCACTTTGACTTTCATTTTTTGGGGGGTTATCCTAGGTAACCTACACATATGCCGCCATGTATGACAAATTATGTAACTGTGTATGTACCAGTACCTAAATACTTACTAACTGACAAAGAGGCTAGAGAGCGGTAGCAGCAGAACACACACAGCTGACGGGTATGTCCTACGAGGAGAGGTTAAGGGAAATCGACCTGACGACACTGGATGACAGGAGAGATAGGGGGGATATGATAACGACATACAAGATACTGAGAGGAATCGACAAGGTGGACAGAGACTGTATGTTCCAGAGATGGGACACAGCAACAAGGAGTCACAGTTGAAAGTTGAAGACTCAGATGAATCACAGGGATGTTAGGAAGTATTTCTTCAGTCACAGAGTTGTCAGGAAGTGGAATAGTATGGAAAGTGATGTAGTGGAGGCAGGATCCATACATAGCTTTAAGAAGAGGTATGATGAAGCTCATGGCAGGGCCAGGAGCTGTGAATCGAACCCTGCAACCACATCTAGGTGAGTACAACTAGGTGAGTACACACACACAAACACACTCACTATTGACTCACCACGTGGTTTCTCCCCCACCCCCCATTACCACCTCGTGTTTGTCAACAATGAATCACAGGCTTAACCGGAAGTCTGATTAAGACTGAGTAAGGCTGAGGAAGGTTGTGCAGGGTGTCTGAGAGTTGCATGAAGTACAGTGTCTGTGACCTTGGTGAGGCTGAAGGTCAACTCTGGGTGTTACAAAGGTTCTTCACCATAAGTGAACACTCTCCTGGCTGCCTCTCTCTCACTGCTAGCACCTCCACCATGTCTCTGTCACCAGGGAGCCAAACGTCCTGCTAACCTTTTCTTTCTACCATGTGAGGGTTATTTGTGTATTGTTCCAGGCACGGTATTGTACCATTTGCTCTTGATGTCACCACCACCACCACCACCACCACCACCGCCACCGCCACCACCGCCACCACCACCACCACCACCACCACCACCACCACCACCACCACCACCACCGCCACCACCACCACCACCACCACCACCACCACCACCGCCACCACCGCCACCACCGCCACCCAGACTGAAGGATTTGTAACCCCATTGTGTGTGTGTGTGCGTGTGTGTACTCACCCAGTTGTGGTTGCAGGGGTCGATCACTGGCCGCTACTCGGTCACTTTTCCCGCTCCATGAGCTTTATCATACCTCTTCTTAAAGCTATGTATGGATCCTGCCTCCACTACATCACTTCCCAGACTATTCCACTTCCTGACCACTCTGTGGCTGAAGAAATACTTCCTAACATCCCTGTGGTTCATCTGAGTCTTCAACTTCCAACTGTGTCCCCTTGTTGCTGTGTCCCATCTCTGGAACATTCTGTCTCTGTCCACCGTGTGTGTGTGTGTGTTACTCACCTAATTATGGTTGCAGGTGTGTGTGTGTGTACTCACCTAATTATGGTTGCAGGTGTGTGTGTGTGTACTCACCTAATTATGGTTGCAGGTGTGTGTGTGTGTGTGTACTCACCTAATTTTGGTTGCAGGTGTGTGTGTGTACTCATCTAATTGTGGTTGCAGGTGTGTGTGTGTGTGTGTGTGTGTGTACTCACCTAATTGTGGTTGCAGGTGTGTGTGTGTGTGTGTGTACGGAAGAAGCGCTAAACCCACATGGATCATACAACACCTGGGGAATGGAACACAATTGGCAAACAATGTAAGGCGAGGGAGACAAGATCCATTTCCTTGAACCAAGAGCTCTACGCCGCCCTCCCTTGAAGGGGGAGAAGAGTCTCAGGGGGAGAGGGGGAGAGGGTCTGAGGGGAGGGGTGGGATAGAGGAGGTAGAGGGTAGACAGGGGGAGAGAGGAGGGGAGGGAGACAGGGGGAGAGGAGGGGAGGGAGACAGGGGGAGAGAGGAGGGGGAGGTAAGACAGGGGGAGAGAGGAGGGGGAAGGCACTGAGAAAGTCGAGGAAGTGCTGACAGGAAATTGGACGACACGAGGAAATGTTTTGAAAGAGAACAACTCATGGTGAAATATCTGTTGCTAGTGATGTGTGGTGAGAGAGAGAGAGAGAGAGAGAGAGAGAGAGAGAGAGAGAGAGAGAGTATACCTGGAGAGGGTTTCGAGAATCAACGCCCCGTGGCCCGGTCTGTGACCATATGTATAAATGAATTAAGGTAATATTTCTTGCATCAGTGGCCAGTTTATATATTTTGTTGGTTTTAAACTTTTTGACTTTAGTCAATCACTCTCACACACACACACACACACACACACACACACACACACACACACACACACATACAAACACACACACACACGAGGTTTGTAACCTTTGTCCGCCTAGCCTGTACTCTGTCAGCGGTCTTCTTTGCCCTTCTCCGATCTTCATGACTTTGCATTTGGTGGGATTGAATTCGAGAGGCCAGTTGCTAGACTGGCTTAGACTGGCCAGGAGCTGAGTCTCGACCCCTGCAACCACAATTAGGTGAGTACACACACACACACACACATACACACACATACACACACACACACACACACACACACACATACACACACATGTGAGGAGCTCAACTTGAGGTTTAAGGAAGTATTCACAGTGGAGGAAGGAATGCAGCTGGGTAGACAGGACGGGGTGTGTCACCAACAAGGGATGTATCAAGTGCTAGAGGGCATACACACAATTGAGGAGGTGAAGCAGTTACTCAGTGACCTTGATACCTCAAAGGTGATGGGTCCGGACAATATCTTCCAATGGGTTCTTCGGGAAGGAGCTGAGGTACTGAGTGTGCCACTTACCATAATATTCAACACATCCCTTGAAACTGGGCAGCTACCTGAGATATGGAAAAAGGCCAACGTAGTCCCAATCTTTAAAAAAGGAGACAGAAAAGAGGCACTAAACTATAGACCGATGTCACTTACGTGTATAGTGAGCAAAGTCCTGGAGAAAATCATCAGGAAAAGAATGGTGGAGCACCTCGATCTGAACAGGATAATAAACACCAGACAGCACGGATTCCGGGAAGGCAAATCCTGTGTAACAAACCTCCTGGAGTTCTATGATAAAGTAACAGAGGTAAGGCAAGAGAGAGAAGGGTGGGTTGATTGCATTTTCCTGGACTGCACGAAGGCCTTCGACACAGTTCCTCACATGAGATTAGTAAAGAAGTTGGAAGAACAAGCATGTATAACAGGAAGGGCACTGGAATGGATCAGGGAATACCTCACAGAGAGGCAACAACGGGTCATGGTGCGTGATGAGGTATCACAGTGGGCGCCTGTGATGAGCGGTGTACCGCAGGGGTCAGTCCTAGGACCAGTGTTATTCTTGGTATATGTAAATGACATGACGGACGGGATAGACTCAGAAGTGTCTCTGTTCGCAGATGATGTGAAATTAATGAGGAGAATCACATCGGAAGAGGACCAAGCAGGACTTAAAACAGACCTGGACAAGCTTGACATCTGGTCTAGCAACTGGCCTCTCGAATTCAATCCCACCAAATGCAAAGTCATGAAGATCGGAGAAGGGCAAAGAAGACCGCTGACAGAGTACAGGCTAGGCGGACAAAGGTTACAAACCTCGGCAAAGGAGAAAGACCTTGGGGTGAGTATAACGCCAAGCACGTCTCCGGAGGAACACATCAACCAGATAACTGCGGCACCATATGGGCGACTGGCAAACCTAAGATTGATTAGCGTTCCGTTACTTTAACAAGGAATCGTTCAAGACACTGTATACCGTGTACGTCAGGCCCATACTAGAATATGCACCACCAGTCTGGAACCCACACCTGGTCAAGCACGTAAAGAAACTAGAGAAAGTGCAAAGGTTTGCGACAAGGTTAGTTCCACAACTCAGGGGACTGTCCTATGAAGAAAGGTTGAGGGAAATAGGACTAACAACACTGGAGGAAAGAAGGGTCAGAGGAGACATGATAACGACATACAAAATACTGCGGGGAATCGACAAGGTAGACAGTGACAGGATGTTCCAGAGAGGGAACACAGAAACAAGGGGACACAACTGGAAGCTGAAGACTCAGATGAGTCAAAGGGATGTTAGGAAGCATTTCTTCAGCCATAGAGTAGTCAGGAAGTGGAATAGTCTAGAGAAAGATATAGTGGAGGCAGGAACCATACATAGTTTTAAGACAAGGTATGATAAAGCTCAGGGAGCATGGAGAGCAGAGACCCAGTAGCGGACAGCGAAGAGGCGGGGCCAGGAGCTGAGTCTTGACCCCTGCAACAACAATTAGATGAGTACAATTAGGTGAGTACACACACAGCACCTAGAAAGGAATGAGCTTATCAACGACAACCAGCACGGTTTCAGGGACGGGAAATCCTGTGTCACAAACCTACTGGAGTTCTATGACGGTGACGGCAGTAAGACAAGAGAGGAGTGGGTAGATTGCATTTTCTTGGACTGTAAGAAGGCGTTTGACACAGTTCCACACAAGAGATTAGAGATTAGTGCAGAAGCTGGAGGACCAGGCAGGGATAACAGGGAAGGCGCTACAGTGGATCAGGGAATACCTGTCAGGAAGACAACAGCGAGTCATGATGCGTGGTGAGGTGTCAGAGTGGACGCCGGTGACGAGCGGGGTGCCACAGGGATCAGTCCTAGGACCGGTGCTGTTTCTGATATTTGTGAACGACGTGACGGAAGGAATAGACTCCGAAGTGTCCCTGTTTGCAGATGATGTGAAGTTGATGAGAAGACCAGGACAGGACGAGGACCAGGCAGAACTACAAAGGGATCTGGACAGGCTGGAGGCCTGGTAAAGCAACTGGCTCCTGGAATTCAACCCCACCAAGTGCAAAGTCATGAAAATTGGGGAATGGCAAAGAAGACCACAGACGGAGTACAGTCTAAGGGGCCAGAGACTACAAACCTCACTCAAGGAAAAGGAACTTGAGGTGAGTATAACACCTGACACATCTCCTGAGGCGCACATCAACCAAATAATTGCTGCAGCATACGGGCGCCTAGCAAACCTACGAACAGCATTCCGACATCTTAATAAGGAGTCATTCAGGACCCTGTACACTGTGTACGTTAGGCCCATACTGGAGTATGCAGCACCAGTTTGGAACCCTCACCTAGCCAAGCATATAAGGAAACTAGAGAAAGTGCAAAGGTTTGCAACTAGACTAGTCCCGGAGCTATAGGGTATGTCCTACGAGGTTAGGGGAAATCGAACTGACAACACTGGAAGACAGAAGAGATAGAGGGATATGATAACGACATATAAAATAGTGAGAGGAATCGACAAGGTGGACAGAGACAGGATGTTCCAGAGATGGGACACAGTAACAAGGGGTCACAGTGGGAAGTTGAAGACTCAGATGAATCACAGGGATGTTAGGAAGTATTTCTTCAGTCACAGAGTTGTCAGGAAGTGGAATAGTATGGAAAGTGATGTAGTGGAGGCAGGATAAATACATAGCTTTAAGAAGAGGTATGATACAGCTCATGGAGCGGGAAGTGACCGAGTAGCGGGCAGTGAAGAGGCGGGGCCAGGAGCTGTGACTCGATCCCTGCAACCACAACTAGGTGAGCACACACACACACAGCTAGCGTGTACATCGTGAAAACCTCTTTCACAATCGGAAGATGCCGGTTGGATTCCAGGAGTTCTGGCTTATCCTCGGTTATTAACCCAGAAAGCCAGAAAAACTCCATGTCTGGATTATGTCCATCTGGGTCATCTTATTCCCTTTCCCGGGATGCGACCCACGCAGAACAAGGGCAGTAGGTAGTCAGAAGGAAGACTAACACCCAGGTGCCTACTTACTGCTAGGTGAAGAGTGACAGTGATCACCTTCAGGAAGGTTACGACGCATCTTCTGACTCACAGTTAAGCTGATACAAGTTAAAAATTCATTATGGTGGTGAGTGCTGGTTGCTGCTGCTGCTGCTGCTGCCACTTTTCCTCTGAATATGTTGACGATTGTGCTGAAGGTTGTGTAATGGAACATGACAGGGAAACACCAGGCCTGTGGCCTGGTAGGCAACGCTATTGCCTCATACACCGAGTGTCCGTGGTTCGATCCCCGGCAAGGATGGAAACACTGGGCGTGACCTGTTGTCTCTGTTCACTTAGAAGTAAGTAGGTACCTGGGTGTTATTTGACTGGTGTGAGTGGCATCCTGGGGAACAAGATTTAAGGACCACCTCATATACTTGTTTCTCCAAGGGCTGGGTGTATCATCTTTATTTCATTACTACTGTTCTCTTTGTATTTGACTGAAGAAGCCTCCTGTGTGGGCGAAACCTTTCATCAGTAAAGATACCCAACTGTTGCACGTGTATCTTAATCGTTAGACTTGCCTAGCATGGGCCAGTAGGCCTGCTGCAGTGCTCCTTTGTTCTTGCGTACAGAGTGGTGGTGTACAACTATCATGCAACAGCCTGAACGAGTGTTGTGTAGCAGATAGTCTTGAAACCCAGTGAAGGAAGCGACCACAATGTTGAGCATCCTCTGGGTTTTTCTCATTATCGTGTGTCGCAAATTTTATCATTAGAAATAAAGAATTTTAATTTATATTGTTGATTTGTCGGTATATGACGACGCCCCCCTTCCTCCCACTCACTACCCCCTCCTCCCCTTCCCTCTCGCTCTCATCCCCTCCCAGCAACACTAAGGTTGTGTTTAAGCGTATCTGACCTCGCAAGTTCTTGGAAGAGCAACAAGAACCCTCCTGTCTTTGTTGAGGTTACTGCCTCCACCACAACTACCAGCACACCCACCACAACTACCAGCACACCCACCACAACTACCACCACTAACACACTATCACCACCACTAACTACCTCCACCATCGCCACTAACCACACACGTTCCTGCACCTTGTACTGTCCTTCATGCATCAACTAGTCTGACTAAACGTTTCCCTAACCTGCCTAATCTGTCTACCCTACCACATCTAGAACATCTGGCATAAGAACCATTACTGCTGTCATTCATCACCCAGGAGACATTACTGCTGTCAGTCATCACCCAGGAGACATTACTGCTGTCAGTCATCACCCAGGAGACAACATTACTGCTGTCAGTCATCACCCAGGAGACATTACTGCTGTCAGTCATCACCCAGGAGACAACATTACTGCTGTCAGTCATCACCCAGGAGACAACATTACTGCTGTCAGTCATCACCCAGGAGACAACATTACTGCTGTCAGTCATCACCCAGGAGACAACAACAGCTGGTGTACATACAGCTGGTATAACCAGAAACAAGAAAGAGTTAATTAAACCTTTGGTTGATCAGGCTCTGGTCCAACATGAGGCCTGGTCACAGACCGGCCGCGGGGCGTTGACCCCTGGAATTCTCTCAGGTAAACTCCAGGTATATATATATATATATATATATATATATATATATATATATATATATATATATATATATATATATATATATATATATCTGCTCAATTCCGAGGTTATTTACTTTTAATTGAATTACAGTGTTTGTTCCGTGGTGGAGCTGTATGACCCTTGTGGGTTTAGCGCTTAGTTCTTATTGTAATAATAATGTTGTGTGGGGAGATATGCTCACTGGAACATCACTCACAATCATTCCTGGGTGGCAGACAGCAGCACATCTTTGTAGAAGAAAGAGTCGAGGAACTTTGAGCTGTTCTTTAAAAAGTTCGATTCTTTGTAGTGGAGATAAGAGCACACGAAGCTGAGGTCAGACTAGGAGGTGCTGCTGTCCATGATTTACACACAGCAGGTGTCCATCACCACGAGTGTTGTCGACATTCATGGCTGGGAGATGAAACAAGCTGATGGGGCTGAAACCAGACATTATAATGACTCTTTACTGATAAGCTTGTAGAAGACGCCAGCAATGATAAACCAAACATTCAAGTGAGGTGCATGAATGTTATTCGTAATATTGGTGTAAACAGTTAGTGTCTTCTTAATTGAGCTGCTGAAGCATTTTAAGATAACAAGTTAGTGTTCTCTGTTGCAGGTCTGTCCAGTCTTCTATTTTATTCCTGATAGTCTAGTGTGTTCAAAATTGTTGAAGATGACGATCATAGTGTCATGGTCAGGAATGTCAGCAAATATATATATATATATATATATATATATATATATATATATATATATATATATATATATATATCCGCGATTGCTTCATAATTCTTAAGCTAGTCATAAGTTTGCCTAAGACACTCCAATATAGAAACTGTATCATGCCAACACGGCACCATTTTCATCAATATATAAACTAATTGTTAAATTCTTAAATATTTTGAACTACCTCAATTTTGTAAACCTAGTTAATCACTACAATTATCTAACCTTAATACCAGTATAATTATTGTCACTATAGAGTAAGATCTAATATAAGACTGCCTGAAATGCCTAGGCATATTATTGGCCTTCTACCTGGAGAGAATTCCAGGGGTCAACGCCCCCGCGGCCCGGTCTGTGACCAGGCCTCCTGTTGGACCAGAGCCTGATCAACCAGGCTGTTACTGCTGGCCGCACGCAGTCCAACGTACGAACCACAGCCCGGCTTATCAGGTACCGACTTGAGGTGCCTGTCCAGTGCCTGCTTGAAGACAGCCAGGGGTTTGTTGGTAATACCCCTGATGTATGCTGGGAGGCAGTTGAACAATCTTGGGCCCCTGACACTTATTGTGTTGTCCCTCTACGTGCTAGTGGCACCCCTGCTCTTCATTGGGGGGATGTTACATCGCCTGCCGAGTCTTTTGCTTTCGTAGGGAGTGATTTTCGTGTGCAAGTTTGGTACTAAGCCCTCGAGAATTTTCCATGTGTATATAATAATGTATCTCTCCCGCCTGCGTTCTAGAGAGTACAGGTTAGGAACTTCAAGCGTTCCCAGTAGTTGAGGTGGTTTATCGCACTTATGCGTGCGGTGAAGGTTCTCTGCACATTTTCAAGGTCAGCAATTTCACCCGCCTTGAAAGGTGCAGTTAGTGTGCAGCAATATTCCAGCCTAGATAGAACAAGCGATCTGTAAAGTGTCAACATGGGCTTGGCATCCCTGGTTTTGAAGGTTCTCATTATCCATCTTGTCATTTTTCGAGCAGATGCAATTGCTACTTTGTTATGGTCCTTGAAGGTGAGATCCTCTGACATGATCACTCCCAGGTCTTTGACATTAGTTTTCGCTCTATTGTGTGGTTGGAATTAGTTTTGTACTCCGATGAGATTTTAATGTCTTCACGTTTTCCGTATCTGAGTAATTGAAATTTCTCATCATTGAACTTCATATTGTTTTCTGCAGCCCATTTAAAGATTTGGTTTATGTCTGCTTGGAGTCTAGCCGTGTCTTCAACGGTGGACACTGTCATACAGATTCGGGTGTCATCTGCAAAGGAAGACACAGCACTGTGGCTTATATCCCTGTCAATATCTGATATGAGGATGAGGAATAGGATGGGAGCAAGTACTGTGCCTTGTGGAACAGAGCTTTTCACAGTAGCTGCCTCAGACTTTACTCTGTTGACTACTACTCTTTGTGTTCTACATGTTAGGAAATTATAGATCCATCTACCAACTTTTCCTGTTATTCCTTTATCACGCATTTTGTGTGCTATCACACCATGGTCACACTTGTCAAAGGCTTTTGCAAAATCAAAACAGTCACATGGGACCACAACAGTCACATGGAATCAAGTCATATGGGATCACAACAATCACATGGAATCAAGTCAAATGGGATCATAATCACATGGCATCACAACAATCACATGGAATCAAGTCACATGGAATCACAATCACATGGGATCACAACAACACAGTTTAGGACCCCAATGGAATAAGTCACTGACTTTTTGAGGGGGTTATCCGAGGTAATCTATGCATATGCTGCCATGTATGATAATTTATGTAACTGTGTTTATGTATACCCGTACCTGAATAAACTTACAAGTCGCTTGTGTTCTTCACAACTGCTAGACCATAATTGAAATGTGAGTATTTCTTCACCCAGTGGGCTCAAATGACCCACATCCCCACATGCAGTCAAGACAATATACTACAAAGCCTGGAGAAGGAAGATATACGGAGTCTGCATCACCGTCCATTTCGGTACCACGCTATTAATGGCAATACCGTGAATGGAACAATACACAACCCACACTTGGGAGAAAAACCTTATGACGACGTGCGGGTTGTGTAATGACAACAATAAAATCACAAAATAAGTAAGTTTATTCAGGTATACTCAAATACAGATACATAGATTATCATACATAGCAGCATGTGTAGAGAACCTAGGATAACCCAAAAAAAAGTCAGACTGATATATTTCCATCGTGAAAAAAATAATGCCCTTCCTCTAAAGGTTTAAGCACAACAGAGAATCCTTGTGGAAAGATCAAAATCAACTGATGTTCATTTCTTGAAGTGTTGTCATGCAAGGTGTGAGATGGGTGTGTGAGGGAGGGCAGTAGGGACCAGGTAACAGGATTTGGGTACGAGATGGGACGATGTTTGTATCAGTAGGTAGGGGTACCAAGAGATGGATATGTGTGGGTACAGGTAGGCATGAAGTGGGTAGCAGGTGTTGGGTACATGGCTTGTGTGATGAAGTCGTGTAAATAAACTTAAGTGTAATAGGTAACGGCTAGCCTATACACACTACAAAACTATGTAAGCTGAGACGTGAGTATATATGCTGAGAGGTGTCTATATAAACAGGGAAGTGTATATTTCTCTCAATATACATTACCTCTGAGAGGTGTGTAGTGCTGTATATGTACACTTACATGTCCATTTCTCTACGTAGACTGATCATTTACTTTAATCCCAACATTGGCGATTAAATTATCAAACATAATCTAGTACAAATGTTGAAACTTATACCTCATAATGTATAAACCTGTTATATTTCATAATGTATAAACCTGTTATAATTAATACAACCTAATATAAAGAAATCCATCCTCATATACCCTTGTGCTCCTTTAAGTTAATTTTAAGTCCCATGCTATTTAATATTTTGATTAATGCTCTCCTAAATGCTCTACCTGCCTCACCTAAACATATAGCTATAAGCTATGCTGATGACATCATGATCCATACAACAGGGCATAAAAAGATGAGTACCGTTCTTAATGAAGTTCAAGCAATTTGTAATCGACTAGGCCTCATAATATCTTCCTCTAAAACAAAGATATTAACAAGCAAACGACATCCCCCACCCATCTATTTGCAGGGTGAAAACATTAGCTACGTTAAAACTTACAGATATCTTGGTGTAGATGTACCCTTTAACAAATCCACTATACCACAACTAAATAAAAAATGCAAAGATAGACTAAATGCTCTTAAAGCTGTTGCTGGCTACAACCCCAACTATGGTGCTAATGTGAGAATCGCGAGAATGATGTACATAGCCTATACGTATTAGGTCCTTAATTGATTATGCTGCTCTCATGTTAATATTAGCTAGAGAAAGTTCTCTCCGACCCTTGGAGTTAATGCAAAATGAAGCTCTCAGAATTATTCTTGGCTGTCCCAAATCTACAAAGGTTCTTAATATGAGGAAGGAGCTTGGTATTACTAGTATCAGTGATAGGATTGTTGAGATTAACACTGTACTTGGTATTAGAATGTTAAGAAATGAACCAGACACTGTCACAATGAATCT
>WNWK01015056.1:0-49120 GCA_009830355.1 Cherax destructor
TGCAAGTTTGTAAAATTTAAAAGGAATTGGGATGCAAGGGGGGGGTGTCCTATTTAGGCAATGACGAACCAAAGCTGTGTGATAACTATAGTGATCTTTGGAGGGCAGTGTTCTCTGATGTTAGTAATAGTTATGAGTGTTATAAGTTGATGCCGAGTGTGATGAGGGCAGTGGTCTCCATAATGTTAGTAATAGTGATGTGTCCCTATAAGGGTGGTCCCAAAGTGTGATGAGGCAGTGGTTTCATAATGTTAGTAATAGTGAAAGGTCATAAGTGTGATGCGAGGGGAAGGTTAACCACATTGACATTAATGTTGAATATAGCACTGCGATAAATGTAATGAACACAATGTTGATAGTGGTGTTGGTGATGACAGTTATAGGATGGTGTAATGGTAGGGAGGAGGGAATGTGAGTGAGTGCCACCTATCATACATTCACACATGAACAGCGTCGTGCCTGTGAAAACAAAGACTCAGAGGCCTCACAACTGGAGTGCACTAGAAAACTCATGGACCAGGGTAACACTGCTGACATTGAAGGTCTGCCTTTATATGAACAATTTTTCATTTGCTGAGAAACTAACCCGGATTCCAGGACTTTATAATGGATCAGTCCTCGCATAAACTTAATATTTTTAGCTGAATATTGTATTTAAAAAATTTCCTGACCTTCATCATAAAGAACCACCGAACCATTGATATTGTGTCTACAAGAGAGTCCCTGAAAATCCCAGCCCTAAATTGCCATCATTTGTTGCATATAATCTCAAATCTACTAACTCTGTGTTCATATTTTAAAAAAATCACTTCCCCATCAATTTCAACACATAAGAAACAGAGGGACTGAAATACCATGGTGTTGGGATTTATATTGGGAACTTGCTCAACATATTTAATTGTATGCTCCTGCTGATAAGTTCAATTATTTGGGAGCTCCCAACCTTGTGCTCAGTCTGAGCCTACCTATAATTGGAGATTATAATGCAAGACAAAAAAGATTGGAAGCTCACAGTTTGGTAATCGTAATGAAACCCAACTGTTGTCACTGTTAAACAGTCATGATAATGTGCAAGTAGGGACCTTGAACCACACATATTCTATGGAGGCATCCTTGATCTGTGCTTTGGGTTCAACATTACTTCTGCCAGCGAGTCTACCATTGTATCAGATATATCATCAGACCATTTCCCAAGGCAACCCCTAGATATAGGTAATACTATCCTTCCTGGTGGAATATTCAAACGGAAACGTTTTAATGTTCCCCCGATCAACATGAGGACTTTGTTGCATGTGACTGACTGGTATAATTCCTATGTGTTCTCTGTTTAGACCCTTAACAATGACCTTGTGAGCAGTATTCAGAACTACTTAGAGCGCCTCAAAACCTCCTGAACGTTAACCCAACCAACTTCCATAACAAAATCTCCTATAATAACCATACTTATTACAATGATCTTAAACTCGAACACTGAAACGTACTGCTCGCAGAATAGGCCTAGCCTATAAAAACATCGACCCTGGAATGCTGAGGTTTTCAAACTGCCCTTTCTGCTGCCAGAGAGCGTATGACAGAGCTGCGGCAAACTGACTGGGAAAAATTTGTCAATGGTCTCAATGCCCCACACCCCACTTAGCCGAGCATGGAGGGACATAAAAAGAATTAAGGGTAACAGAATGGGCAGATTGCACACCTCATCCTTACATAGGGCGAATGAGCCTAGTCAGTGCTTGGGCTGTTACATCAAGCTATGAAAATCTTCCCAGTACCACAGGCGAAATTAAATGACAAATATGATGCTAGGGAGACTTGTTTGTTTTATGCTCCCAAAGGGAAAATGACTGTAACATTCCTTTCACTGACTTTGAACTTGATGCAGCACTAACTAAGGGCAACTCCACGCCCTGGTGAGGATGGTTTCCTACAATATACTAAGATTGCTGTGTCGAGTACCAGGCAATCCCTTTTCCGAATTATACAACATGAGCTAGTAACTGGGAGCCCAAATCTTGGACCAACAGCCTCATATTCATTCCTAGCCCAATCAACAAAATTCATTTGCCCAATATCTCTTACTAGCTGCTTTTGTAAAATTTGAGAGGATGATTCTTAATCGTCTCATGTACAGAATCAAACATTTTTTGTCCCCGGTGCATGGTTTTAGCATGGAAGGAGTGTGCACCAATGCATGCCACCTTTTTACCTGCCCAAAACTAAAATTTTTTTAAAAAAAAACCCCCCCCCCAAAAAAAAAAAATTTTTTTTGGAAAACAAAGGGGGGGTTTTTTGATTCCTTAATTTTTTTCCCCCTTTTAAAATGGGTTTTTTCCCCTTTTTCCGGGGGGGGTTTAAAATTTGGGGGGGGTTTTTTAAAAAACCCCCCTTTTCCCCCCCCAAACCAATTTTAAAAAATTTCCCCTTGAAAAAATTTTTTTAAAAAAACCCTTTATAAAAAACCCCTTTTCCCCCCCCTTTCCCCCGCTGGGGGGAAAGGGGGGAAATTTTAAAAAAAAAAATTTAAAAAAAGGGGGGGGGGGGAAAAAAATTTGGAAAGCCCCAATTTAAAATTTCCCCTTGGGGGGGGGGGGCCCCCCCCAAATTTTTTTTCCTTTTTTAAAAAAAAAAAAAAATTTTTGGGCCCGGGGGGGGGTTTTTTTTTTAAAAAATTTTTTTTTTTTAAAAAAAACCCCCCCCCTTTTTCCCCCAAGGGAAAAAGGCCCCCCAAAAAACTAAATTGCTTTAAAAAACCCCCTTTTCCCCCCAAAAAAAAAATTAAAAGCCCAAATTTTTCCCCCCTTTCCCCTTTTTGGTTTTTTTTCCCCGGGTTTTTTAAAATTTTTTAAAATTTTTTTTAAACCCATTAAAAAAAAATTTTTGGGCCCCCCCGGGGGGGGGGGTTTGGGGGGGGGCAAAGGCCCCCCCCCCCGGGGGGCCCCCCCCCCTTTTTAATTAAAAAAACCCAAAAAATTAAAAAAAATTGAAAAAAAATTTTTTGGGGGAAAAACCCCCCCTTTTTTTTTTAAAAAATTTTTTAAAAATTTTTAAAAAAAAAATTTTCCCCCCCCAAAAAAAAAAAAAATTTTTTTTTTTCCCGGAAAGGCCCCCCCAAAAAAAAAATTTTTTTAAAAAAAAACCCCCAAAAAAACCCCCCCCAAAAACCAAATTTTTTTTTTTGGGGGGGGAAAAAAGTTTTTTAAAAAAAAACCCCCCAAGGGTTCCCAAAAAAAAATTTTGGGGGGCCCCGTTTTTTTGGGAAAAAACAAAAAAAAATTTTTTTCCCCCCCAAAAAATTTAACCCAATTTTGTTAAAAAAAAGGGGAAAATTTGGGGGTTTTTTGGGGGGGTTTTTTTTTTGGGGTTTTTTTTTTTAAAAAAATTTTCCCCCAAAAGCCTTTTTTTTGGGGGGCCCCCAAAGGAAAAAGGGCCCCTTTTTGGGGTTTCCAAAATTTAAAATTTTAAAAATTAAATTTTTAAAAAAAAAAAAAAAAAATTTTGGGGGGGAAAAAAAGGGGTTTTTTTTTTTGCAAAACCCCCCAAACCCTTTCCCCCGGGGGGGAAACCCCAAAAAAAAAAAAAAGGGCCCCCCCAAATTTTTAAAAATTTTCCCAAAAAAAAAAGGGTTTCCCCCATTAAAAAATTTTCCCCAAAAATTCCCTTTCCCAAAAAAAAAATTAAAAAATTTTTAAAAAAATTTTTTAAAAAAATTTTAAATTTTAAAAAAAAAAAATTTTTGTTTGGGTTTTTAAAAAATTGGGGCCGGGCCCCGGGAAAAAAAAATTTTTTTTTTAAAAAAAAAACCCCCAAAAAGGGGGGTTTTTTTAAAAAAAAGGGGAAACCCCCAAAAAACCAAAATTTTTTTTTTAAACCCTTTTAAAAATTTTTTTCCCAAAACCCAAAAACCCTTTTTTTTAAAATTTTTTAAAAGGGGGGGGGTTTGGGGGGTTTTGGGGGCGGGCCCCCCCCAAAAAAAAAATTTCCCAAAAGGGGGTTTTTGGGGAAAAAAGGGGTTTTTTGGTTTAAAAGGGGGGTTTTTTGGGGGTTTTTATTTTTTTTTCCCAAAGGGGTTAAAAAAAAAAATTTGGGGGTTTGGGGGGGGTTTTTCCCTTTTTTTAAAAAAAAGGGGCCCCAAAAAAAAACCCAAAAAAGGGCCCCCCCGGGGGGGGTTTTCCAATTTAAAAAAACCCCCCCAAAAAAAAAAAAAAAATTTTTTTTTCCCCCCGGGGGTTTTTTGTTTGGGGTTTTTTGGGAAAAAAAAGGGCCCAAATTTAAATTTTTCCCCAAAAAAAAAAAACCTTTTAAAAAATTTTTTTTAAAAAAAAAAAAGGGGGCCGGGGGGGGTATGTTTGGGGGGGGGGGAAAGGGTTTTAAAAAATTTTTTTGGTTTTTTGGGGGGGGGGGAAAAATTAAAAAAAGGCCCCCCTTTAAAAACCCCCGGGGGAAAAAACCCCCCTTTTTTTTTTCAACAAAAGGGGGGGTTAAAATTTTTTTTTGTAATTTTAAAAAAAGGGCCGGGGCCCCCCCCCCCCCCCGGCCCCCCCCTTAACCAAAATTTTTAATTTTTTGGGGGGGAAAAACCCTTTTTTGGGTTTTTTTCCCCCCCCAAAAGGGGGGGGGGACCCAAAACCCCCTTTTGCCCCCCAAATTTTGGGGGTTTTTTGGGGTTAAAATTTTTAAAAAAAAAAGGGGGGGGGGGAAACCCAAAAAATTTTTTTTTAAAAAAAACCCCCTTTTTTTTTCGGGGTTTTTTTTTTTAAAAATTTTTTTTTTTTTCCCCCCGGGGGTTTTTTAAAAACCCAAAAATTTTTTTTCCCAAATTTTAAAAGGGGGGGGGGGTTTTTTTTTTTTTTAAAAAAAAAAATTTAAAACCGTAAAAACCCCAAAAAATTTTTCCCCCTTTTTTAAAAATTTTTTTTAAAAAAAAAACCCCCCCTTTAAACCCCCCTTTTTTTTTTCCCCCTTTTGGGTTTTGGGCCCGGGGAAAAAAAAAAAAAATTTAAAATTTTTATGCCGGAAAAAAATTTTTTTAAATTTTTTTTCGGTTTTAAAAAATTTAAAAAATTGGGTTTTTTTTTCCCCCAAAAAGGGGGAAAAAAACCGGGAAAAAAAAAAAAAATTTTTTTTTAAAAAAGGGGGGGTCCCGAAATTTCCCCCCCAAAGGGGCCCGTTTTAAAAAAAATTTTTTTTTTTTAAAAATTTTGGGGGAAAAAAAAAAAAAACCCCGGGGGGAAAAAAAAAGGGGTTTTAAAAAAAAAACCCCCCCCCCCCCCCCCGGGAAAAAATTTTAAAAAAAAAAAAAAGGGGGGGGAAAAAAAAAAAAACCCCAAAAAAAATTTAAAAGGGGAAATTTTTTTCCCCAAAAACCCTTTAAAAAACCCCAAAAAAAAAAAATCCCGGGCCCCCCCCCCAAAAAAAAAAAAAATAAATTTAAAAAAAAAAATTAAAAAAAGGGCCCAAAAAAGGGGGGCCCCCGGGGGCCCCCCCCTTTTTTTTTTTTTTGGGGGGGGGTTTTTTCCCCTTTTTCCCCCCCCGGGGGTTTTTTTGGGGGGGAAAAAATTTTGGGAAATTTAAAAATTCCCCCAAAAAACCCCCAAAATTTTTCCCCCCCCAAAAAAAATTTTTTAAAAAAATTTAAAAAAATTTTCCCAAAATTTACCAAAAAAAAACCCCCCAAAGTGGGGGGCCCCTGCCCAACCCCCAAAAAACCCCTTTTCCCCCCGGCCCCCAAAACCCCCCAAAAAGGGGTTTCCCCAAAAGGGGGGGGCCCCCCAAAAACCCCAAACCCACCTTCCCGGGGCCGGGGAAAGGGAAACCCCAAACGGGGGGTTTTTTTTTTCCCCCCCGGGGGAAAACCGGGGGGAAAAACCCTTTGGGGGCCCCCCTTTTCCCAAAAATTTAAACCCCCAAAAAAAAAAGGGGGTTGGAAATTTCCAAAAAAAATTAAGGTTTTTTTTTTTTTTAAAAGGGGGGTTTTTTTAAAAAAAAACCCAAAGGGGGGAAAAAATTTAAAGGGGGGAAAAAATTTTTTAAAAAAAAAAAAATTTCCCTTTTTTTGGGGGGGAAAAGGGGGTTTTTTTTTAAAAAAAAAAAAGGGGGGAAAAAAAAATTTTAAAAAGGGGTTGGGTTTTTTTTTGGAAAAAATTTTTCCCTTGAATTTTTAAAAAAAAAAAAAAAAATTTAAAAAAAAATTTAAAAATTTTTTAAAAACTTTTTTTTTTGGGGGGGGTTTTTTTTTTCCCCTTTTTTAAAAAAAAAAAGTTGTTTTTGGGGCCCAAAATTTTTTTTCCCTTTTTTTTTTTAAAAAAAAGGGGTTTTTTTTTTTTTTGGGGCCTTTTTTTTTAGGGGGGCCCGGGAAAAAGGTTTAAAATTCCCTTTTATTAAACCCCTAAATTTTTTTAAAAATTTTTTTCCCAAAAAAAATTTTTTTCCCCCTTTTCCCCCCAAAAAAAACCAAAATTTTTTAATTCCCCCAAAAAAAACCAAAATTTTTTTTAAAAAAAAATCAGCACAAAGAAAGATGTGTAGAGCATACCAATAGCAAGATTGTCACAAATTCTGAAAGCGAGTGTAAGGCTGATGAACAAGGTGGTGGTGGTGTCCTTACTTACGGCAATGACGAACCCAACAGCTGTGTTGATAACTATAGTGAGCATCATGCTGAGGGCAGTGCTGTCTCTGATGTTAGTAATAGTTATGAGGTACTATAAGTATTGATGCCGAGTGTGATGAGGGCAGTGGTCTCCATAATGTTAGTAATAGTGATGTGTGCCATATAACGGTGGTGCCAAATGTGATGAGAGCAGTGGTTTCCATAATGTTAGTAATAGTGATGAAGGTCATGTAAGTGGTGATGCCGAGTGTGATAAGGTTAACCACATTGACATTAATGTTGAATATAGCACTGCTGATAAATGTAATGAACACAATGTTGATAGTGGTGTTGGTGATGACAGTTATAGTGATGTGTGTAATGGTAGTGGAGGAGGAATGTGAGTGGTAGTGCCACCTATCATACATTCACACATGAACAGCGTCGTGCTCTGTGCAAACAAAGACTGCCACGAGGCCTCACAACTGGTAGTGCACTTAGAAAACTCATGGACCAGGGTAACACTGCTGACATTGATGAGGTCTGCTCTTTATATGAACAATTTTTTCATTGTGCTGAGAAACTAAGCCAGATTCCAGGACTTCTATAATGGATCAGTCCTCGCATAAACTTAATATTTTTAGCTGGAATATTGCATCACTTAGAAAAAGACTTCCTGACCTTCATCATAAAGTAACCACCGAACCCATTGATATTGTGTGTCTACAAGAGTGCAGAGTCCCTGAAAAATCCCAGCCCCTAAATTGCCATCATTTGTTGCATATAATCTCAAATCTACTAACTCTTGTGTTCTATATATTAAAAATCACTTCCCATCAACTTCTCACACATAAGAAAACATAGGGACTGCAATACCATGGTGTTAGGATTTATATTGGGAACTCTGCTCTCAACATATTTAATTTGTATGCTCCTGCTGATAAGTTCAATTACTTGGAGCTCCCAACTTGTGCTCAGTCTGAGCCTACTCTTATAATTGGAGATTATAATGCAAGACACAAAGCATTGGAAGCTCACAGTTTGGTAATCGTAATGGTAACCAACTGCTGTCACTGTTAAACAGTCATGATAATGTGCAAATTGTAGGTGACCTTGAACCCACACATATCTATGGAGGCATCCTTGATCTGTGTCTTGGCTTCAACATTACTTCTGCCAGCTGTGAGTCTACCATTGTATCAGATATATCATCAGACCATTTCCCAAGGCTAACCTCACTAGATATAGGTAATACTATCCTTCCTGGTGGAATATTCAAACGGAAACGTTTTAATGTTCCCCCTGATCAACATGAGGACTTTGTTGCACATGTGACTGACTGGTATAATTCCTATGTGTTCCTCTGTTGAGACCTTTAACAATGACCTTGTGAGCAGTATTCAGAACTACTTAGAGCCGCCTCAAAAACCTCCTGGAACTGTTAACCCAACCAACTTCCATAACAATCATACCTCCTATGATAACCATACTTATTACAATGATCTTAAACTTCGAACACTGAAACGTACTGCTCGCAGAATAGGCCTAGCCTATAGAAAACATCGTACCCTGGAATGCTGAGGCTCTTTCAAACTGCCCTTGCTGCTGCAAGAGAGCGTATGACAGAGCTGCGGCAAACTGACTGGGAAAAATTTGTCAATGGTCTCAATGCTCACACCCCACTTAGCCGAGCATGGAGGGACATAAATAGAATTAAGGGTAACAGAACCGGTCAGATTGCACACCCTCATCCCTTACATAGGGCGAATGAGCTAGTCAGTGCTTGGGCTGTTACATCAAGCTATGAAAATCTTCCCAGTACCACACAGGCGAAATTAAATGACAAATATGATGCTAGGGAGAGACTTGTTTGTTTTATGCTCAGCAAGGAAGATGACTGTAACATTCCTTTCACTGACTTTGAACTTGATGCAGCACTAACTAAAGGCAACTCCACGTCACCTGGTGAGGATGGTATTACCTACAATATACTAAGATTGCTGTGTCGAGTACCAGGCAATCCTTTACTCGAATTATACAACATGAGCTATGTAACTGGGGAGCTCCCTAAATCTTGGACCAACAGCCTCATCATTCCCATTCCTAAGCCCAATCAACAAAATTCATTTCGCCCAATATCTCTTACTAGCTGCTTATGTAAAACATTTGAGAGGATGATTCTTAATCGTCTCATGTACAGAATCAAACATTTTTTGTCCCCCCGGTTGCATGGTTTCATGCATGGAAGGAGTGTGCACCAATGCATAGCCACCTTTCTCACTCTGCACACTGACAGCTCATACACTACCTTCCTTGACCTTAAATCTGCTTTTGATGTTGCCAACAGACATGTAATCATTAGTGAACTTGCCAGAATGGATGTTGGAGGATGGCTTCTCCGCTGGATTAAAGGCTACCTGTCCAACAGAAAGTCTTCTGTGTTGTTCCAGGGGCATAGAAGTATAACTAAAGACTTTGAATTAGGAACCCCACAGGGAGGTGTGCTCAGTCCCACTCTATTCAATATTCTAATTAATGCCTTACTTAATGCTATGCCTAGCCAGCCCCATCATTATATGATCAGTTTTGCTGATGATATAATGATTCACACCACCGGATTCTCCAACACCCAAAACATCCTTAACCATGTACTAGCCTCGTGTCAAGACCTGGGGTTGATAATCTCTACTGATAAAACAAAGATACTCAATAGGCGTCCTCCTCGACAGAGAGGCACAGTTCGCCAGATCCAGTTGCATGATGGGTCTCTTTTAGAATATGTAAACAGATACAGGTATCTAGGCTTTGAGGTCCCACTACTTGGACCTGTTGTAACGAGACTTTGTCGTCAATACAAAGAAAGGCTGAGAGCACTTAGAGTTGTGGCAGGGTTTCACCCCAGGTATGGTGCTAATGTTAAAATTGTGAAAATGATGTATCTTGCTTATATTAGATCATTAGTTGATTATGCTGCCCCACTACTTGCTCTTGTGTCTGACTGGAAGCTTGGAGGGTTGGAAAAAACTGCAGAACGAAGCAATGAGGATCATTTTAGGATGCCCTCGTACTGCCAAAATTTTAAATATGCAGAAAGAACTTGATATTCCAAGCATCAGAGATCGTGTTACTGAAAGAAATATCCTAATTGGGGTTAATATGCTCAGGCAAGCCCATTCAAACCCATGCACAGAAGCCCTCCAAACTTTCCTCAGCACTGGTGAACATCCCTCCAGATGGATCGAAAAACTGGAACCGACCTCCGCATGAATCAGATACATGATCTGTGGCAAGTAAGGCAACAGCGGCACTTCTCCGCTCCATGGAATATTACCCCATTCCAAACTACCATCCCTCCATTTCCCCAAACTACTTCTTAAATCACAACCAAAGCTTCGCCTTGAAGCCAAACATGATGCCTTAAACTGTATTGATAATTTAGCCAAACAGCACACTCTCTCACAAATTATTTACGTTGATGGTTCTGTTCACCAATCCACTGGTGCAGCTGGTAGTGCTGCTGTTGTCATACAGAGTGATGGCTCTCTTAAAGAAATTGGAACACGCATCAATAACTGGGCCTCTACCCTTCAGACAGAACTGTTTGCCATACTCCTTGCACTCAAATGCGTCCATGTATCTAAGGTTAACTCTCTAATTGTAACTGATTCTCTGTCATCCATAAATGCTCTCAACTCATCAAGTATAACTTGTAGCATGCTCGTGTCAGAAGCCAGGCACAGGTATGGTAGGATTCTGGATAGTAGAGTCAGAGTGCACATGCTGTGGATTCCATCTCACATTGGTCTTCAGATGCATGATAGAACTGATAAATTGGCTAAGTTTTATGCTTTCAAAGAGGGGATAGATTACAATCTTGGCTTGTCAGTTAGCAGTTTGAGAACAATAATACGAAAAGAACTTCAACTGAATTTTATTGACTTAAGACTCAGGGAGTTTGACACCAGTCAGTCCATCTATCATCATTCTATCATGCAGGAGGAGCCACATGTCTATGGTGCATCCAACAAAATAAGCAGACTCTTCGATGTCACTACTCGCCCGCCTCCGGCTGGTTACAAGTATCTTTGGCAGGTTAAATCACCACCACCAGATGTAGACCAAACAAGATGTAAACTTTGCCAGTTGGATTATTGTCACACCCTGCGTCATTATGTACTGGAGTGCGATAAAATTAATGAATTCAGAGACTACTCATTCAGAAATGTTCAAGATATGTCAAAGTATTTTATCCACAGTGGTATATTACAGACCATTCTGGAAAAATACCCTGACTTTGCTCCCTGTAAATAAAGCATTGACACGTGTGTGTGTGTGTGTGTGTGTGTGTATGTACATGTGTGTATGTGTATGTGTGTATGTATATACATGTATGCGTGTGTATGTGTATATGTATGTGTGTGTGTGTGTGACCCAACAATTAAAATTTGCACCAATAACTTATTACAGTTGTGGCTGGGTGTAGACTAATAGATTGCTCATTGCTTTATAATTTGTTCATGAGTGCAACCATGTACAGACGTAAGTAAATTTACTTACATGATTCATTACCTTGTAACTAGTGAATTAATTACCATTGTACCTTGTTCAGCTATCAAAACTTTGGGGCCCAGTCTCTGGACCCTATATATACCTCTGTAATCTGCAAATACCTTTGTAACTTGTCATGATTGTGACCATCTGAGTTCATTACCTTTGTAACTTGCTCAGCCATCAAACTTTGAGGTCCAGTCCCTGGACCCATTATGTACCTCTGTAATCTTTTGACTACCGCCCACAGGATGGGTATGGGGTGCATAATAAAGATATCAAACTAAACTAACTAACTGTGTGTGTGTGTGTGTAATTTTATTCAGGTATACACAAATACATTTACACATATTCGTCACTTCGCCTTGGTGGTGAGCGGACGTGTGCTGTCTTCCCTGGTGGCGTTCGGCAAAAGCTTGAATTTGCAAATGGTGCTGGGTGGTAGGAAGAGGGTCAATACGGTTTATGTGGACTTGATCCATGGGGCAATGACTGCAGAGAATATGGACGTGCTTCTGCTTGACATATTAAGAAAAAATTATGGTACAGAGAACGGCAAGTTGTCTGGGGTGGCCATGAATGGACTTACACGAATTTTTGTGAAGTTTGGAGCTACCAGTATTTATGAGACGATCGTGGACAAGTACTAGGAATGGTGTTACTGTGCAACTTCGTGATGTCTCAAGAAGGTACACATGGATAAAAATTTGTAATGTGCCTTTTGAGGCGAATTCAGTGGACATGACATCAGCATTTGATAAATACGGGACCATTCATGTGGCGACGCAAGGACGTTGGGCCGGGGGTCCATATACGGGGCTGCCGGATGGATCTTATGTTTTGAAGATGTCTCTTAAGTACCCCATCCCGTCTTATGTACTATTAGAGGAATTTTGCACGTAAGTTTTTGTAACATATGTAGGCCAACAATGGACGTGTCGTCTTTGTGGGGGTTATAGACACATGGTGGCCCTGTGCGACATGAGGCAGGAGGCCAGAGGAGCTCCTTACCAGCATAGCAGGCAGCAGTGGACTATGCACCAGGATGACTGTCGTCCTGAGGATTCGGATAGGGGAGCCGAGCAGGGAGGGGTGGGAGGGCAGGACGACTTGCAAGTGTCGGCCTGTGCCACCCTTCCTGACAATTCGCCTATGAGTGGGCAGCCCACTGTGGGCGGTGACGACGTTGCTGAGGGGGTGGACGGTGACGGCAGGGCCTGAGCTTGCAAGCTCCTTGGTGGAGGACATCATCAGTATGACAGAGGAGGACATGGACAGGGCCTTGGGTCTGAGTCAAGAGACTGCAGCTGTGGATTGTGTTCAGGTGAGTGGTGGGGTCATGGGCGGAGGGGTCATGGGCGGAGGGGTCATCTTTACACGAGTCGTGGATGTAATGGATCCAGAGGATGTGCTCACACCTGCACAAAGGCCTGGCAAAAAGTTGTGGGCAGCTGTGGTACATGAGGGTGGTGGGGGCCTAAAGGTCAAAGGTTTTTGAGGAATGCCAGGGGCGTTCCAGGTGAGGATTCAACAGTGTGTCACAAAGGGGCCAGTGTGTCCAAGGAAAAGCCACCTTTGAAATATTCTGGTGTCTAACGGTCAATGTTAATGGTTTGTGTAATGTGTGGAAGAGAGCTTGGTTAGGGGGGGTATTGAGGTTTTCCGTCTACACAGGGGGGATATTTGTGAGGCGGATAGAGGTGTGAACAAGGGGTGTTTCGTCAATTGTTGTGTATTGGTGTGTATATGGTGTGTGAGGGCTCGGTGTGAAGTTCGTCAATTGTTGTGTGTTGGTGGGTATTTACGGTGAGGGCTGTGTCCAGTTACATGATGGGGTTACCATCTCAATGGACTGGAGAAGGGTCATGGGGGGAGTCCTTATGGTGTGGCATGTACCGAGGGGGTAGGGGATCAAGTAGGTGTCGTGGTACGTGTTAATTTTTAGCTATGTTTTCCGTCATTGGACTAAGGGTGTGTCTAATGTTACATTGCTATCCTCATGGTGTGGAATCAGATTGTTTCTATATGTTTTAGTGGTTAATGTTCTTGGATGTGTATTGAGAGGTTGTTCTTGGATATGTGTGGATAGGTTGTGTATATTGTACATTGCATTTCTTTATGTATGACCCCACATTGTGTGGGAAAAGATTGTTTATATATGTTTTAGTGGTAAAGTTCTTGGTTATGTCTTGATAGGTTGTGTATATTGTACATTGCATTTCTTTATATATGATTAGATTTTAGATTTTGCCACCGAAGTGGCTAGTTTATTGTGCACCCCATATCCATCCTGTGGACAGTAGCGCAAGAGCATATGGATACACAAAAGGCCTAGGAGCTAGGCCCCAAAAGGGTTAACAATTGTTCATTTGGATTTATATCTACATTTCACTTATCTGTTACAAGCAAATTTAGGAAATTTGCTTAGTATAACTGGTATCTTATTTTCAATTAATAAGATATCTTGACATGTCACTGTCACATAGGTTATTATACTGTCTATCTCTGTATTCCTCAATAAGTGGACAATTAAGCACATAGTGTTCAAGACATTGACCATATGCCTGATCACATAATTTGCATTTAGTTTGATCATCATCTGTGTCTCCCAAACTGCCTGAAGTACTTGTAAGCCTGTACTTCTGGCAGCATATTAGGGGCTTTTGGCATGTACCTATGTATCATTGTATCATGTCTACCTAACTATGTATCATTGTACCATGTCTAAATTATTATTATTATTATTATTATTATTATTATTATTATATATGAACGCCGGTGATTTGTGGCGTTTTGTGTTGTTTGTGAACGTGCGATAGTCTTATCACGGTAGGAAATGTTACATATATTCTGTGTTTATTATTATATAAAGTGTATGCTTCTTCTGTTCTAACATTTGTGCTCATATTGTTTGGGAGATTGTAGTATGTGTGTGTCCTACTGGATAATTTGATGTTCTTGGATATGTATTATTATGCTATGTGCGTTGTACCCTGTTTCAATAAAATATAAAAAATACATTTACATAGATTATCATACATAGCAGCATATGTGTAGAGAACCTAGGATAACCCAAAAGTCAGACAGAGTGACTTATTTCCATTGGGGTCCTTTTAGTAACTTAATATTATACACTGTAGGAGATATATGTTATTATACTATAAAGGACATATACTAGGAATAAGGTAAAAGAGTTATTTACATTTACAAGTATGTTAGCTAAAAATAAAAAACAAAAACATTCTCCTCCCTTTCTGTCGCTACATTCATTAGGTACCTTTTGGCTCTCTTCTGAACTGGGTCATGCTATGACTGGCTTTGACATGTGCAGGCAGTGTGTGTGTGTGTGTGTGTGTATGTGTGTGTGTGTGTGTGTGTGTGTGTGTGTGTGTGTGTGTGTGTGGACCCAACAATTAATATGTGTACCAAGAACTCATTACAGTTGTGACCGGGTGTGGACTTGTGAATTGCTCATTACTTTATAATTTGTTCATGATTGTAACCATGTATAAACATAAGTAAGTAAATTTACTTACATGATTCATTACCTTTGTAACTTGTGAGTTCATTACCTTTGTAACTTGCTCAGCTATCAAAACTTTGGGGTCCAGTCCCTGGACCCATTATGTACCTCTGTAATCTTTTGACTACCGCCCACAGGATGGGTATGGGGTGATATTAAAGATATCAAACTAACTATTAATTCAAATTACAGTAAGATTTCCTTGAACATCAAAGTGTTGCCTTATCTTGCCAAGTAAATTTCAGTGAGTTTTCCTTGCTCTGCAGTGTCTTGTACGTTCTAATCACTTATACAGATTAGTTAAGCATCGTTAATCCCATTTAAGCTATATTGTGTCATATATTTCCCTTATTCTTCTTACTTTTTGAATTCTCATGTAAATTCTCTGCAATCATGTCTCAAGTGAATTCGAACAATAACTTAGTGAATTCTGCCAGTCAAAGCCATAATGAGAATGAGTCAGTACAAAGTCCTAATAGTCCCTTACCGACTGAAAGACAGTATCTAGCTCTTGAGCAATATGTTTGTTCTCACAGCTTGTATCCGAGATTTGTCACAGTGCTTCGGAATGTGAAGTTCAGATTAAGTTCTTATAGATCCGTGAATTATTTATTAACGTAGCTGAGCGGTCAGGCACTAGTAAAACTGTCACTCCTGTCTAAAACACAGTCCCTACAATATCTTGCATGCAAGATAGTGTCCAGTTACCTCGGGGTCAGAGGTACCCCGGACAACCTTGAGTACTGAGACAACTATCCCTGTGATGGCACTTGTTGAAGTGGTAATTCCTCTCCAGGGAATGCCTTGTTGAAGAAAGACTACTTGCAATGAGTTATGCCATCTCTTGCTGATGCACAAGCCATTGCAGAAAGACGTTTCTGTGGCTAGTGTACTCACTAGCGTGTCTGTTGTTGTCCCTCTTGTTCCAGATAGTGATATTATCCTAGATGACAGTGAACCCTTGCAAAGTAAAGTGTTGTATGTCGAGCAATTATTACATGCAGTAAGGGATAGTAAGAGCCGTTTCTCCCTTGCTCATATTTCGTGTTACAGCATTAACTATTTCAACCGGGGAGAGTTCAATCCACTCCACCGAGCCTGTTCATTCCTTCAGTAGGAAAGTGATCCTAGGTCCTTAGTTACACATAGAAAATTCAGGTTAACTGTACATAGCCTGTGTAATTAGATGATTAAGTTAAAAGAAGTTGTCAACTGTGTGTTTTATTATCAGCTGATCAGTATCCAATTTTTGTGTGTGTGTGTGTGTTCACGTTCCCTCCGAATTCTGAGGTTTAACAGGTATGACTTGTGCACACCAGGTCTGTCTTTTCTGTTAAACACTTTCTTCTTTGTAAATTGTAAATATATTCTTCCTCAGAATCCGTAGAGTACATAAATACAGATCGATCGATCAATTATATCCCTTGTAAATGTACTATAACTTGTAATGCATTACAATAAGATCCATTACAATAAGATCCATTACAGTAAGATCCATTACAGTAAGATCCATTCAGTCGATTACATCCTATTACCATTTCTGTGATTAGTTCTAAGTTATGAATGTGTTTGCTATTGTATAGAATCAGCCCAGAGCCACCTGCCTGTTCAGACTAGAGAGTTGCATTGTATGTCGAGACGCCATACGTAACATGACCGAGCTGTCAGTAGTAGTACTGAATCCCCTTTGTAATATACTTGTGTAGTTAGTATCAGCCATGTTATATATGTGATCCCTAGCGCTAGCTGTGATGTCACGAGCCCCGCGCATGTGAGCGTTGGGCCTCAGGCATCCTTCTCACTCGTTGACAGGCTTAGAACGGAACAGGTAGGCTGGGCTCCTTTCCCCTCGCAGACTCTGTCAATATACTTGTTACCAGCCATGTGTGTTTCACTACGACCGTCAGTATCCCTAAGTACCCACCCAAGAGTGTCACTTCCTCGCGGTCACTTCCTTTGCTACTGAAAGTGGCCCAAATATCATATGACCACCAGCTGTGCTCAGTAGGGAGATCTTATTCACTGTTGTCATTCCCTGTACGAATTTGTGGTGATCACTGCCAATTATTAGGTCTATTGGCCTGATCTTGTCAGACTTGAAATCAAGGTCGGCAAGTCCTACATTGGCTTCTTTTAATGTAGCCACAACCTCTGCAAGCTTCTCATTTGTACACTCTCTGGAAGCCTTTCTGCTACTAGTGCAGTAATTGTGTGTGACTGACCTCCCAGGGCCACTGTCACGATGGCTAGGTCATACGACCTTCGCAAGGGCCCGGAAAATCCAGTGAGGTCCGGTATTATGCCAAGTTTACATAATGTACTTCGGCAGAAGAAAGACTGCTGTTATCTCTGATCAAACAACGCAATCACTTCTGTTCCCAGAAGCCTGTTCAATAACGTAAGTCACTTTACAGGTAAGGCTGCTTACCTGGAGTATACCTGGAGAGAGTTCCAGGGGTCAACGCCCCTGCGGCCTGGTCTGTGACCAGGCCTCATGTTGGATCAGAGCCTGATCAACCAGGCTGTTACTGTTGGCCACACACAGTCCAACGTACGAACCACAGCCTGGCTGGTCAGGTACCGACTTCAGGTGCCTGTCCAGTGCCTGCTTGAAGACAGCCAGGGGTTTGTTGGTAATCCCCCTGATGTATGCTGGGAGGCAGTTGAATAGTCTTGGGCCCCTGACACTTATTGTGTTGTCTCTCAACGTGCTAGTGGCACCCCTACTTTTCATTGGTGGGATGTTACATCGTCTGCCGAGTCTTTTGCTTTCGTAGGGAGTGACACTCGTGTGCAAGTTTGGTACTAATCCCTCTAGGATTTTCCAAGTGCAGAGTTTCTTGTCCTTGGTGGGACAATCTTTAGTGGTGTGCAGGTATGAATAGCAGTTATAACACTGTGGGATGTACTTGTATTTCTCTGTTTCAATGTAGGTTGGACTGATGTGGAAGTAGTGGATAGCCAGTCCCTCAGCGAGAGCTCTAGCTGCTATATTGACGTCACTGAAAGTGATCTTTTGCATGGAGGAAGCTTTAGGTATTTTAGTGATTTGTTCTATCTTGGCCCAAGTGTTCTGGTCTTCGATGGATGATTTGATTTCTGCGATCTCTTGAGTAGTGATGAGCTTGTCGAGCCGCTTGAGAAACAAAATTCTCTTGGCTCTCAAGGCTGGGTAAGTCATGACTTGAAATCCCCGTTGTTGAAGAGTGGTGATAGCTTCGGTAGTGATTAGTTTCTCAGCCTCGAAGTCGTCTGTGCAGACGACCACAAAAGCTTCCTTGAGCGAGAGGATTGCGTTGCACTTGACTCGCAGGTTGCCACTGATGGCAGCTGCGAGTGCTAGCTTCGAGGAGTTATTGACTGCCCCACTCACTGGTTTAATCTTCACTCGGTTTGAGAGATGCATCGAGGAGGATGCCATCGAGTGGATAAGTAGTGTTCCCTTCCCAACGGGGATCGTAGGAATGTCTAAAATATTCTCTATGATTTAGAAAATGCAATGGATCTTGTCATTGTCCTCCTCTCTGTCGGGAAAATGTGTCGCAATGTCCCACGGACAAAACTGGTGAATATTGTGGAGTATTCTTAGTCTATACAAAAGATTTGTTAAGCACTCGCATAGACACACACTTCCTTTCGTTGGGATGGGTGATATAATTAGATCTTTTCTTCAAGTTCGCAAGGGACTACGTAATTTAGAATAATACAATGATTGTGATGTAGACTTAATATTCTTCATGGTAGTCACTGATAACTCTTGGGGTGGACGATCGTGCGGGTAAGTGGATACAGTCACATGCAGTGTGTACTCACCTAATTGTGGTTGCAAGGGTCGAGGCTGAGGCTCGAATGATAGCACACTCAGCTCGTGTACAGAATGTCCATGGTTCGATTTCCGGTAAGGATGGAAACATTGGACATGTTTCTTTATACCTATTGCCCCTGTTCACCTAGCAGCAAGTAGGTACCTGGGTGTTAGTCGACTGTTGTGGGTGACATCCTAAGGAACAAGATTAAAGAATCCAAGTGGAAATAAGACAGAGAGTCCCTGATAACGCACTGACTCTATTGAGTTATCCTGGGTGGCTAACCCCCCCTGGGTTAAAAATCCAAATTAAATCCTACCGTATAACATAATAACTTCTATCTTTTTTATACATACCAGCTGCAGTAGTCGGTGTGGTGGCCCTGTCTCTCAGCTTGATGGTGGACAAGCTGGGCAGCATCTTCCTCGTGACCAACACTCTAATTTCAGCGCTTTTCGGTCCTCTTAATGGCGTCTTTATTGCTGGAATCTGTGCTCCCTGGATCAACGCAAAGGTAAATAACTCATCTCCTTTCTTAATTTACAATAATAAT
Source organism: Cherax destructor (assembly GCA_009830355.1). NCBI lineage: Eukaryota > Metazoa > Arthropoda > Malacostraca > Decapoda > Parastacidae > Cherax > Cherax destructor. The sequence continues at coordinate 19,017 of WNWK01015056.1, forward strand.
AATGTGGGATGCTTCGAGAATGTCACAATTTATTCGGCGTATGTCACACTCCCATTTAGGCATACCTTCCGACTACCGAAGCAGGTGCTAAGGATTTAACGCTCTAATAGGGGCCTCGTCATTATATCAGTACCTATGTTCATCGGCCAATCACAGGAAAGCCCGCCGGAGCTGTGAAGTAATGTGGTTCACTTGTGACACGAGTTTTGGCAGACTTGTCTGGGCTGCTGGTCGCTCATGGTGCTCTGTCTGGTGATTGCAATTTGCCTCTTTTTGACCACCGTGTTATATGCTTGCTCTTACATTATTGTACATAATGTAAATAGTATACATATTTTAAATACCTGTTTGCTTCTTTCATAAAGGAAATACAGGTCATATAACCTCTGCTGTCTTTTGCTTGCTCCACTATTGGTTATCGCATTACGACAAGGTGTGCAGGCCATAATACACCTATTCTTTGTAATATGGGGCCTGTCCGGGAGCTGGCCTTAGTATCATTCACAGTGCCTCGTATCGCTTTTGGTATAGCATATCAGCCTTGCTATCACTTTCGGTATTGCGTGTCAGCCTTGCTAATGTGTATCCTGCATGTCTAACTATGCAAGTCTTACAATGCTGGTTGATCAGACCCTGATCCACCACGAGGCCTGGTCTCAGACGTGGCCGCGGGGGCGTTGACCCCCGAAACCCTCTCCAGGTATGCTATTGCTTCGTGTTAAGTGTATTGCAAACAGCGTTTTGTTATAATGCGTTATGCCATCAACACATGTTAAGCGACTGGTGTCTCAGTATACCCTACAAAATTTGCCCAGACTATTTCTACAGTGCTGCTGGCAAATTACTCGTTCTATTGGCATAGAGTATCAACGAACTCTTACTGCTGCACAGCTTCGTGAAAGTATTTGCAATATATTAAAGGTTGAAACGAGTAACAGTGTACCAAAATGAGGTTTCTGTTGCTACGGGGCTATTAATCGCCGATCTTCTTTTCGGTTCCTTTGTAATATGGGAGCACTGGGCAGCACTTGTGCATACAGCATTGTATGCCAAAGCGCAGGAGTTCACAGTTGGTTTGGATGAAGACTTCGTTAATTACAACGTTGCTAAAGCAGCTTTTCTTGGCGCATATCAGTGTATTCCTGCCAAGTATAGAAGAGAATTTAAAATGCGCAAGCGTCAGTTGGGTCAATCCCATGTTGACTTTGTTCGTGAGCAATCTAAGAATATCATACAGTGGTACAAGGCCAGTGGTGTCACTAATTTTAGTTAGTGCAAATGGTTTTAATTTATAATCTGCTTGAGTCAGTTGGACCAGAGGTTCGGGTGTTTTTAGAAGACCATTCAGTAGCAACTGCATTAGAAGAAGCCAGGCTTGGTGACACATTTGAGGCCAACCGCTCCTTGTCCGAGAGGTCTTATAATCTTCTCAACAGCCTGGTATGGATAGAGGTCATCGTGGACGGATCCCTGACGGAAGAACAAAGTGGGAGGCTGGAGTGGAACAATGACGTTAGCCACAAAGTCAGTATAGTGAACGACGTCAACTAGAAAGTCAACAGGGAGTCAGAGAAAGAAAGCCAGAATCTATAGTTTGTTTCGACTGCCGAAAAATTGGTCATATAAAGACTAATTGTCACATGTTAATTAACCTAGCTGCTAGTGGTAAGTTAAATTGGCCTCTACCTTTGAGGAACATTGCTGTCATACCATCTGAAACAAACATGCAAGAGATAGATGTATGTATGGCACCTTTCTACAATATGTGCCATATCTCCCTTGATGAGAAGGATAAGATAAGATAAGATTTCTTCGGATTTTTAACCCCGGAGGGTTAGCCACCCAGTATAACCCAAGAAAGTCAGTGCATCATCGAGGACTGTCTGTCTTATTTCCATTGGGGTCCTTAATCTTGTCCCCCAGGATGCGACCCACACCAGTCGACTAACAACCCAGGTACCTATTTGCTGCTAGGTGAACATGACAACAGGTGTAAGGAAACACGTCGAAATGTTTCCACCCGCCGGGAATCGAACCCGGGCCCTCCGTGTGGGAAGCGAGAGCTCTAGCCACCAGACCACCGGGCCATTGAGGTATATATACCTTCAGGGATACCGGGGCTTATTGTTCCCTTTTACGAGAAGGAGTACTTCCAATTTCTGAGGAAACCTCATTAAACTCCTCCATGTTATTAGAAGCTTTTGGGGGAGCTGTATTTTCTGTCCCTTTGTATAAAAATTTTGTGGACAGTGAGTATTATACGAGATATTTAACTATAGGTGTGTCTGTGGGATTCCCAATGAAAGATGCTTGGCAATAATATTCTAAATTCAACTGTCAAGAACCCATAGTAACTACTGAAACTTCTCCGATGTTGCCCATAACTCCGGCAGTATCCCGAGGGGTGTCTGTTAAGAATGCTGACCTATCCTTGGAGGTCTCAGATCTAGAGCTCAACAAATTATTTTACAAGGAAAACTGCAGCCTGTGGCGTATTACTCAGCTAAGTACCAGGCCAATCAATGGGCCTACTCAACCATAGAGAAGGAGGCCCTGGCACTAATACTTGCGCTGGAGCATTTCGGCATCTTCGTAGGAAATTCATCTCATGTAATCACCGTCTACAGTGACCACAACCCTCTTACATACCTCAGTGCCATGAAGAATCATAATGCCCAACAGATGCGATGGAGTCTTAGCCTCAATCCTACAATATCTCCATACGCCACATAGCCGGAAAAGAAATTCTGGCAACGCTTTATCTCGTATATAGGTTAGTGTGGAAACTTTTTTAGTCACTAAAAGTTCCACAGGGTAAGTGAGCCGTTAGGAGCCTTAAACATACCGTGGATCGTCCCTCGGAGTTTATAAACCCACACTCCCAACCAAAACAACTACACACTCCAGCTTTTGAAGGTGACTATTGTGTATATTTTAATTGATAGATTTATCCACCTAGGAACACCTAGGCAAGCTTGTACAGCTAGAGACTAATAGTAGGATTATTAAGGCAACGTTAGGTATTAATAGTGTAGCTCTAGCACCCTAATATAGGTAGTTATAGGCCTGAATAGGCAAGCATTAGGTTATGTTAGCTAGAGACAACTGGCAGCCCACACTTGAATCTAGGCAGTGTGGCGGTCAGAAATAGTGACCTACGTTCTTACCAGACCAGACTCTACACGGAGAAGACGTGCTGTAACACAACAGCATCCCCACGTGACCCAACATCTGTCCTGGGGCCCTGGAGGAGATCCCGAAGTACTGTGGAAATCTGCCTCCATCCAGACCCATTACAGTAAGACTAGACTTTCTTTCTCTCAGTATCTGGCCAGTTTTCTGGGGGAAACGTTAGTGAAGTTATCTGTGGGTCTTAAGCAGACGGACGCCTTTGTGTTGGTATGTACCAGCGTCGTCTCTTAAGTTCAGTCTGGAAGCTAGTGTTACTTACTGCATATATTACTCAAGGGACATCCTAGGAACCAGGGAACTCTGAGGTGCAGGCAGGACACTAATTACCCCATCTTTTGCAGACAAAGTTTCTCCACTGCACATGGTGTTAGGAGGGTTTATATATAAGGAAGACCAGGACACATACCCACCCTTTTCTTTCAAGTAAGTAAAACCCCCTTCCAGTATTGTGTAGGCAGTGTGGGATTCCCCTTGCTGCAATTAGCTAGAAATTTGTACCATAGCCACTTGTAAGTCTGAGAGAAGTGTCTCAGAGTGTCGGTGTCAACAGTGCTTGCCCAGAGTGCAGCTTACAAGGGGCCAATCCAAACAAGTTTCTATATTGGTCCTTCGTAACCGAGATGTGGAATAGCTAGTTTAGCAGACACACTAGTCTTAATTTGCTAGGCCACAGTTAATGTACCAGTCATTTTCGAAGCTAGGTTAGTTTTCACACCTAGGCCCAAAGACTTACTCAGGTTAGGTTAAGCTAACTAATCAGAAGTTATTATTTACAGTAATCTACAGGCAAGCCAAGTAGGCTAGTCAAGCTGTGAGTTTATTTATTTACAGTGATTACAAGTAAGCCAGGTTAGGAAACTTGCATATTTAATTACTTACAGTGAATTGCAGGCAGTCACAGTTAGGGTAGGCCTCTGCAATAATTATAACAGTTATAACAGCTAGGTCAGATTTAACCTAGCTATTATTTACCTTGCAAGCTAGATTCAGGCTAGTTGCACACTAATTTCAACAGTGATAAAGTTAGGCTAGGTGTTACCTTCACCAGCTAACTACAATAATTGAGTCTAGGCTTAGTTAAGCCAAAGCTAATTACACAACATTATTCATATACTGTTTATAAGTGAATTACTGAATTTATTTTGTGCTGACCAATTGAATTGAATTTACAAAGACTACATATTTTTACTGTGTGAATTTTGTTGTAGTATTTGACTCATTTAATTTGTGATTGCTAGCTCAGCCCTGTAACTATTTACTATTGGATACAGGGAGTTGCCAGGTTAAGCCTTCATAACAACAATATACATTTTAGTTGGGTTTGAGGACTAGCAGTGCATATTTAATAGAGTCAAGTCAACAGTTGTAAAGTAAAGCCGTCAAGCTTGTTGAGGGGCTTTGGGAATCACTTATTCTCACCTAATACCGTGTTGTACTGTGGGGTGGGCTAATTGACGTATAAATTAGTGACAAACTCTTAACTAAACCACAACAATGACGGGAGAGAATCAGAGAGCACCTACCCCATCTCTAAGCCAGCTAAAGCGGTCTATGAGCGCCCACAAGGGTCGACTAACCAAGGCATGTAGGGAGTGCCGTGCTGTCAGAGAAAACCCAGATGCAGATTGCGAGGATCTAGAAAGGTGTTTAGAGCTTTTAGAGGGAAGGCTAAAGGCATTGGAGACAGCCTATCTTCGTTACGAGACAGAAGCCTATGAGACAGAGGAACCTGAAGATGTTGTCGAGACAGCTCGGGAGGATTGCGATGATCAGAGGGCCGAATGTCTAACAGAGTGGGGACTCTACAAAAAGTTAAAGAAAATATTGAAGGCTAATACAGCAAGGTCAACAAATAATAGTACAGGGCACACACGTCAGCACAGTCCCCTTAGAGTGTTACCCAGATTACCTACATTAAATTTACCAACATTTGATGGAACTTTGACAGAGTACATTGCTTTCTGGGATCAGTTTAAATCACAGATAGATGACAGGGATGATTTGTCAGATGCCACCAAACTACAGTACTTACGTTCACAGCTCAAGGGTAAAGCCCTGGACTTGGTCCGGCATTACCAAACCACTGACATTAATTATCAACATGCCAAGGATCAACTAAAGAATACGTATGGCAACACAGAGGAGATAATGATAGGTATATTTTATCGATTGTCCGATCTTGAGGCTTTCCGTCATGACCGTCAGAGCTTAGAGAAGTTCAAAATCGAAGTCACGAGTCTGACGAACAGTCTCAGAGATTTACATGATTGGGGCGGATCGGAATGGATGGTCAGTCAGACGATTCAGAGGAAACTAGCTAGCACTACACTACATGAGTTACACTTGAAGTATGGGACTAACCGGTTCACAATACAACAGATTGTTGAGGGGTTGAGTGATATCGTGATTCACCTGAGTATAGGTGAGAGAGAAAGGTCACCGCCATCATCACATAAACAAACAGTTAGTTACTCAGAAAACTCGAGAGATAGAACTAAAGCACCCCCCGCTAGGATCGGCACCTATTATGCCCAAGACAGGTCCTCAACCAAGGGGGAAACCACTAAGACGACCAGCACTAAGACATGTGTGTTCTGCGAAGGTGAACACACTAGCACGAGTTGCTCTCGGTATGCAACACTGAGCAGTAGGCGGCAGAGACTAAAGGAGTTGCAGCTATGCTTAAGGTGTTGTGGAAGACATGAGGCAGAAGATTGCCAGTCACATCTTTCAGAGTGCTATAATTGCCGGAAAGGTAAGCACCATACTGCACTATGTCACAACAATTTAAGGGGACCCCAGGCTAGTAGGGACGTTTCTCCAGTAGAGATAGAAGGCGAGCCCGAGCCTGAAGTGGTAGCCAGCGTGATTAGTATGGGCAAAGTCTCTAATCTGAGCGAGAAGCACAGAGCTGCTGCCCTACCTACAGTCATGGCAGGGGTTGTGAACGGGAACAGAACCGAAACAACCCGATTATTCTTCGACTCAGGGGCACAAGTGTCCATGATAACAGAGAAGTTGGTGGCTAGGTTAAAGTTGAAGGCCACCGACAAATTTAATGCGACATTGGTAGGTGCTATAAGTCAGGGCCCACCCAAGTCTTATGATGTTGTGGATGTCACTGTTAAACTGGGTGGACATCGCAGAAATATTACAGCTCTGGTAGTAAATACGTTACCTGCGGCTATTACGACCAGAGGTCTTGCAGCAGCAACCAAGCGATTTAAAGACCTTGGTGTGAAGCTGGCAGACCAGGACATTACCACTGACACAGTCAGAAATGTAGGTATCCTGGTGGGAGCCAACTATCTTGATGACTTCCTGTCTACACGACGGACTGTTAAGGAAGGAATTGGTTTATACAGATCCCCAGTAGGATATATCATCGGTGGCAGAATTCCTAATGAATTCCCTGCAACGCCAGGGAGGGGGGAAGCTGACACCACGATAGCTGGGGGAGTAGTGATAATGAATGTTAGTGTACACGACGAACCGCCAGGTAAGCCAAACCAAGTAGGAAGTGACGAACACTTAGCCACCTTGGGGAGACGCTTTTATGGGGTACCTAAAGAGGGAGATAGATTGTCATTAAACCCAGGGAACCTCGTATCAGTGGGAAGAATTGCTACCAGGGTATATGGGCCACTGGGTGGGAAAGTACGAAGCTGCTCAGACAAGGCTAGACGTGTGAAAGACATTAAAGTTAAAGGGAAGGGTGTTAAGATCACCGGAACCCATAAGTTTACACCCCCAGCGATCCACGCGGCGGAAACTGGACAGTCAGAGTTAAACCAGAGTCTGCTCGACGAGAGTGGCCGGACAGCACTCGTGTCCAGGGCCCGCCGTAAGGGCTTGCGGGAGGCGGATTTGATATAGACTAACCTTTACCTTCGCTGGCGGGAGGATGTGGAAACTTTTTTAGTCACTAAAAGTTCCACAGGGTAAGTGAGCCGTTAGGAGCCTTAAACATACCGTGGATCGGCCCTCGGAGTTTATAAACCCACACTCCCAACCAAAACAACTACACACTCCAGCTTTTGAAGGTGACTATTGTGTATATTTTAATTGATAGATTTATCCACCTAGGAACACCTAGGCAATCTTGTACAGCTAGAGACTAATAGTAGGATTATTAAGGCAATGTTAGGTATTAATAGTGTAGCTCTAGCACCCTAATATAGGTAGTTATAGGCCTGAATAGGCAAGCATTAGGTTATGTTAGCTAGAGACAACTGGCAGCCCACACTTGAATCTAGGCAGTGTGGCGGTCAGAAATAGTGACCTACGTTCTTACCAGACCAGACTCCACACAGAGAAGACGTGCTGTAACGCAACAGCATCCCCACGTGACCCAACATCTGTCCTGGGGCCCTGGAGGAGATCCCGAAGTACCGTGGAAATCTGCCTCCATCCAGACCCATTACAGTAAGACTAGGCTTTCTTTCTCTCAGTATCTGGCCAGTTTTCTGGGGGAAACGTTAGTGAAGTTATCTGTGGGTCTTAAGCAGACGGACGCCTTTGTGTTGGTATGTACCAGCGTCGTCTCTTAAGTTCAGTCTGGAAGCTAGTGTTACTTACTGCATATATTACTCAAGGGACATCCTAGGAACCAGGGAACTCTGAGGTGCAGGCAGGACACTAATTACCCCATCTTTTGCAGACAAAGTTTCTCCACTGCACATGGTGTTAGGAGGGGTTATATATAAGGAAGACCAGGACACATACCCACCCTTTTCTTTCAAGTAAGTAAAACCCCCTTCCAGTATTGTGTAGGCAGTGTGGGATTTCCCTTGCTGCAATTAGCTAGAAATTTGTACCATAGCCACTTGTAAGTCTGAGAGAAGTGTCTCAGAGTGTCGGTGTCAACAGTGCTTGCCCAGAGTGCAGCTTACAAGGGGCCAATCCAAACAAGTTTCTATAGTTAGGATGTGTTAAGGACTATATGGTCATAATGTAGAAATTTTATTAATCTGAACATAAGGTTTTTTTTTAGTGAGAGGACATTTGCTCCCAACTGCAAGTATCTTGAATCTATGCTAGCACTACTGTCTCCTGTCCCACTCTGAGGTTGTGTCTGACAGGAAATTGTCAGTTGGACACCACCCAGTGAGCTGGATGGTTGAGAGAAAGGCAGTTCCATTAGTGTTTAGTACCATGGTGGCACACTACCCATGGAGGGGATGCCTGGTCCTGGCTATTTGAGCCTTTTTGGGGTGGGGGTATGCCATGCTTCAAGTATATTACAATTTATTCGGCTTATGTCACACTCCCATATAGGCATGCATCCCGACCAACAAACCAGGTGCTAAGGATTTAACGATCTAATAAAAGCCCCGTCGTTATATCAGTATCTTGGTTCATCGACCAATCACAGGAAAGCCTGCCAGAGCTTTGAAGCAAAGTGGTTCACTTGTAACAAGAGTTTTGGCAGCTTTGTCTGGGCTGCTGGTCGCTCACAATGCTCTGTGTCTGGTGTTTGCAATTTGTCTCTTTTGACCACCGTGTTATATAGTTGGTCTTACATTATTGTACATAGTGTAAATAGTGTACATATTGTAAATACCAGCTTGCTTCTTTGGTGGAGGAAATACAAGTCATATAACCTCTGCTGTCTTTTGCTTACTCCACTATTGTTCATCGCATTACAAGGTGTGCAGGCCATAATACACCTGTCCTTTATAACATTATTTTTATTATTACTTTTAATATTATTTTTGTTACTGCAGGGCGCCATAGTGGGTTTCGTCACGTCGCTAATCTTCAACATATGGATGGTTATTGGGAAGTTGTATCGAGGCGGAGGGTCTCCTGCTCATCTGCCCCTCTCTACTGAGGGATGTCCAGAGAGCCTGGAGCACCTCGCCAACACCACCCTCAGCCACTCCGTCACCAACATCTCACTAACAGATGCTGTATATATCAACTTCACCGAGAATGAAAGGCGAGTAATACATGTATGGTTAACTCGCTTATCTCTTTTCTCTCTCTTTCATGCCTGGATTAGTGTCAGGTTCACATAGAGGAATGAGAGTGGTACTCTACGAAGAGGGTTTTTGTTTGGATTTCCGTAAAGAATGGAGTTCCCCATGGATCAGTTCTTAGTTCAAAGCTTACATAAATTAACTCGAGGTAGGAATAATATCAAATATAGAATAACTTGTTCGTAACACCATACTGGGAAATAGTGAAGCATCCTAAGCAGATCGAATATTCTCAGTGATCTGAGCAGGTTGTCGCTATGTAAGCTGAATTTCAACGTATACAGATGCAGATTAATGAATTTTGGGCATAACAATTTCAAACATTAATACAAAATGTTTGACAGCAGTCTAACCAAAACAGGACTTTATAGTAATCACAAGCCGTGACCCCAACAATATCAGGTAATGCCTTTCTGAGAGCTGCAGGGCTTTCAGAATGCTAGGCTCCATAGCTAAAAACTTTAATAAGTACCAGACAAATTTACTTTCCATAACGCAATTGTTGGATCGCATCTTGAATAAGCCACCCAGTTTTAATATACAAATTACGTACAAGACTAAGATATTCTGGACAGTATACAGTGATGAGCTACAGGACTCGTTCATACTACCATCGATCAGAAACAAACCTAAAAAAATTCAACTTTGTTTTTTCTCTTATTAGGAAACGAAGACGACAGCAATCCCCCCCCCCCCCAGGTATGAGATTAGTGCCCTACAAGATTGTTTACAACGTGAAAACTCGTATTATGGAAACGTATTGAACATTACTTTCCACGTTAAAAATTAAGTGTGTGTTTCACATAAAAAATTACGAAAGGTGTAATAACTCTTAGTTGACTAACAGTTATATCACCGTAGTTTAACATTCGATAGTGTGATGGCAGCAGCGTATAGCAGCATACACTGTCTCTACTCCTGCCAACCTCTTTTCACTCTTCAGTCATTTTTTTTTCCACTCTTGGGACCATGATTATCACTTATTACAAAGAAATTTAAAGATAAAAGTGAATATACTGAGAAGGGAAGCACAACACCTTGGAGGAGAAGCTCGTAGACTAGCAGGTGGGCTGTGAGAGGCCTCTCGTGTCGTGCATTACAGCTGATGTGCACCACGCACACTCTATACACTCGTTTTTTACACGAAAACGCTCGTATGTGATTCTCGCATCTGCAAAAAAGGCGCTCGTATGTTGATGTTGGGTACTAAAGAAAGGTACTCGTATCGGAGAAACTGGGAATCGAGGGGGATTGCTGTACGAGGAAATCTCATTCAAACCTTTAAGTCACGGGATATCCGACTTAGACCCTCATATACCAACCAAAGATTTCCATGATATTATTGAACGTTGTTAGTTTTAAATGCTTTTCCTATGGCATAGGACGGCATGACAGCTGGAGTAAGAAAGATTGAAACCATACATAACAGCCTCTCACGTGGTTAAGGTATTTTGATAGTCTCATGGTCACCGCCCCCAGACGCATCAACTCTGCAGGACTCAACAAAAAAACTGCATAAAGACTCCCATTAAGTTCACCATAGAAGAGGAACATAATGGTTGTCTACCTTTTCTAGACATCCTACTCAAAGAATAACAGCATATCGAAGTTCAAGGTTTACAGAAAAATAATAAGAACATAAGAAACAAGGAACACTGCAGTAGGCCTACTGACCCATGCAAGGTAGGTCCATCACCCCTGCTTAGACCTGACCACCTGGAGTTAACCCTTTCCAGGTAAACTCCAGGTAGTCAGGTCACTTCCACTAAAGGAATTAGTACTGCATCTGACCTAGTAGCACAAGCTAGTCAGGTGCAACTCACACCCATCCACACCCACTCATGTATTTATCTAACCTATTTTTAAAACTACACATCGTCTTAGCTTCTATGACGGTACTCGGGAGTTTGTTCCACTCATCCACAACTCTATTACCAAACCAGTGCTTTCCTATATCCTACCTGAATCTGAACTTTTCCAACTTGAAACCATTGCTGCGAGTCCTGTCTTGGCTGGATAATTTCAGCACGCTATTTACATCCCCTTTATTTATTCCTGTTTTCCATTTATACACCTCAATCATATCTCCCCTAATTCTACGCCTTTCTAGAGAGTGCAGATTCAGGGCCCTCAGTCTATCTTCATAGGGAAGATTTCTGATACATGGGATCAACTTTGTCATCCTCCTCTGTACGTTTTCCAGTGCATTTATATCCATTTTGTAAAACGGTGACCAGAACTGTGCAGCATAATCTAAATGAGGCCTAACCAAAGATAATAATAATAATAATAATAATATTTTTATTTGGACATGATACAAAGAATTACATTTGGTTATTGAGATTACATGAGGTGTACATGCCAAAAGCCCCTAGTATGCAGGGCATTTTGGGCAGACTTAAAATTAACTTAAAACTAAATTGTAAGATTTTTTGTAGATAGTATACAATGAGTAAAGGTGAGTATTTAAGCTATGAAATTTGAACATAGTTTTGTACTTTTGTCTTCATTCTAAAATTAATTAAATCAGATTAAACAAATTAAAGCAATAATAATAATAAAATAATAAAAAGTTATGGTTGATAATTTATAAAATAAGTAAAGTTGCATATCTAAGTTATAAAGTTTGAATATAAGTTGAACATATCAATTAATTGTAGCAATTTATTGCAGCAATGCAACTAATTGAGTGAGATAACAATTTAAAACAATTAATTGCATTGCAGTTAGTTTACGTGGTCATTATAATGTAAGTGTTGTGGGAATAATTAGCTAAGTAAGTATTATTCATAACAGGTTTTACATTCATTCATTCGTTCATTCATACAATACATTGACTTGAATAGTCAGGTTTTATGTTAAGTGATTATTCTACTTTGCTGGGAATGGTTGATATGGAGCAATTAGCTTTGGGTGAGAAGGTGGTTTTTTAGCATCGTTTTGAATTGGGGTACAGGTAGGGTTTCTTTGGCAATGACAGGTAATGAATTCCAAATTTTCGTTCCTTTTATGTGCATTGAGTTTTTACATAGTGTTAGGTGGACACGGGGAACATCGAGGAGTGATCTGTGTCTAGTGGAGGTAGTGGAGGTCTAGTGGAGATATATAGAGTTGAAGAACAACCTGAGGACTTTTATTATTTATACTTCTTAATATGAAGCCAAGGATTCTGTTAGCTTTATTGCGAACACTTATGCACTGTTGTCTTGGTTTCAAATTACTGCTAACCAGAACTCCTAAATCCTTCTCGCAATCACAAGTATTAAGATCTACATTATTCAGTTTATATGTGGCATGGTTATTGTCCTGCCCAACATTTAGAACTTTGCATTTGGCTACATTAAACTGCATCTGCCACTTCTCCGACCACTGCATCAATCTATTCAAATCATCCTGGAGTGCTCTAATGTCCTCATTAGAATGAATTGGATGGCCTATTTTGGTGTCATCAGCAAATTTGCTTATGTTGCTATTTATTCCCTCATCTATGTCGTTTATGTAAATTGTAAACAACAGGGGGCCCAAAACTGACCCCTGTGGAACACCGCTTGAGACGTGCCCCCATTCTGATTTCTTCCTATTTATGCAAACTCTCTGCCGCCTATTTGTTAACCATGCCTCTACCCAGGAAAAAATTTCTCCTCCCATTCCGTGTGCCTTAAGTTTCCTCAAGAGCCTCTGATGTGGAACTCTATCGAAAGCCTTACTGAAGTCCATATACACAATATCATATTCATTACCATGATCTACCTCCTCAAACACCTTAGTGAAAAAAGTTAGTAAATTCGTAAGACAGGAACGCCCCTTAGTAAAACCGTGTTGAGATTCATTAATCAATTTATGCCTTTCAAGATGGCTACGAATTGCCTCTGCAATTATTGATTCCATAAATTTACCAACTATGGAGGTAAGGCTTAATGGTCTATAGTTCGAAGCTAAGGACCTGTCACCTGCCTTGTAAATAGGTATTTGATTTGCCCTTTTTCACTTGTCTGGTACTATGCCAGTTTGTCTACCTGGAGAGAATTCCAGGGGTCAACGCCCCCGCGGCCCGGTCTGTGACCAGGCCTCCTCTTGGACCAGAGCCTGATCAACCAGGCTGTTACTGCTGGCCGCACGCAGTCCAACGTACGAACCACAGACCGGCTGATCAGGTACCGACTTGAGGTGCCTGTCCAGTGCCTGCTTGAAGACAGCCAGGGGTTTGTTGGTAATCCCCCTGATGTATGCTGGGAGACAGTTGAACAATCTTGGGCCCCTGACACTTATTGTGTTGTCCCTCAACGTGCTAGTGGAACGCTGTCCAACGTACGAACCACAGCCTGGCTGGTCAGGCACCGACTTTAGGTGCCTGTCCAGTGCCCTTAGCTGAAGTCAGCCAGGGGTCTATTGGTAATCCCCTTTATGTATGCTGGGAGGCAGTTGAACAATCTTGGGCCCCTGACACTTATTGTGTTGTCTCTCAACGTGCTAGTGGCACTCCTGCTTTTCATTGGGGGGATGTTACATCGTCTGCCAAGAAATTTGCTTTCGTAGGGAGTGACTCTCGTGTGCAAGTTTGGTACTAATCCCTCTAGGATTTTCCAAGTGTATATAATAATGTATCTCTCCTTCCTGCATTCCAGGGAGTACAGGTTTAGGAACTTCAAGCGGTCCCAGTAATTGAGGTGGTTTATTGTAGTTATGCGTGCCGTGAAGGTTCTCTGCACATTTTCTAGTTCAGCAATTTCACCTGCCTTGAAAGGTGCAGTTAGTGTCCAGCAATATTCCAGCCTAGATAGAACAAGCGATCTGAAAAGTGTCAACATGGGCTTGGCATCCCTGGTTTTGAAGGTTCTCATTATCCATCCTGTCATTTTTCTGGCAGATGAGATTGCTACAGTGTTATGGTCCTTGAAGGTGAGATCCTCTGTCATGATCACTCCCAGGTCTTTGACATTAGTTTTTCGCTCTATTGTGTTGTTGGAATTTGTTTTATACTCCGATGAGATTTTAATTTCCTCACGTTTTCCATATCGGAGTAATTGAAATTTCTCATCATTGAACTTCATATTGTTTTCTGTAGCCCATTTAAACATTTGGTTGATGTCTGCTTGGAGTCTTGCAATGTCTTCAATGGTGGACACTGTCATGCAGATTCGGGTGCCATCTGCAAAGGAAGACACTGCACTGTGGCTGATATCCCTGTCTATGTCCGATATAAGGATGAGGAACAGGATGGGAGCGAGTACTGTGCCTTGTGGCACAGAGCTTTTCACCGTAGCCGCCTGAGACTTAACTCTGTTGACTACTACTCTTTGTGTTCTACTTGTTAGGAAATTATAGATCCATCTACCAACTTTTCCTGTTATTCCTTTATCACGCATTTTGTGTGCTATTACACCATGGTCACACTTATCAAAGGCTTTTGCAAAGTCTGTGTATATAACATCCGCATTCTGTTTGTCTTCTAGAGCATCCAGGACCTTGTCGTAGTGGTCCAGTAGTTGGGACAGACAGGAACGACCTGCTCTAAACCCATGCTGCCCTGGGTTGTGTAATTGATGGTTATCTAGATGAGTGGCGATCTTGCTTCTTAGAACCCTTTCAAAGATTTTTATGATATGGGACGTTAGCGCTATTGGTCTGTAGTTCTTTGCTATTGCTTTACTGCCGCCTTTTTGGAGTGGGGCTATGTCTGTTGTTTTTAGTAACTGCGGGACGACCCCAGTGTCCATGCTCTCTCTCCATAGGATGTTAAAAGCACGTGATAGGGGCTTCTTGCAGTTCTTGATGAACACTGAGTTCCATGAGTCAGGGCCTGGAGCAGAGTGCATGGGCATGTCATTTATCGCCTATGGCTGACCTGTACTTATCTAGAAGCTCCTGTCTTCTGCCCTTCCCAATGTCATTTCCACCAGCACTAAGACAGATAATGGGCTTGTTCCCATTACCTGACACAATATTATCCAACCTGCTGACTATGTCACCAACACCAGCTCCTGGGAGGCACACCCTCTGTCTGACCTTCCTATCTCTTGTTACAAAAAGCACGGTCCATATATCTTACCTGAGAGTCTCCCACAATCACAATATTCTTACCTTGATTAGCAGGGGAGTCAGTGGTACCTTTAACCTCACTGACCACTGAAGTACACTCGTCCTGGAGAACAGAGAATCGATTTCCTACCTTCACATCTTCTCTATTAACCGTCCTTATCTTCCTTCTTCCTGAATTGTGAACCACTTGCCACTTAAAGTGACTGCCACTCTCACTGTTGGTAACCATTTCCTCCTTACCAGCACCAACCATCTCACACTCACTCCCACACCCATCTAGGCGAAGCTTCAGCCTCCTATTTTCCTTCTGAAGAAGTAGAACCTCCTTCTTCAACACTTCAACCTGAGATTCTAAAACACTGCAGCGAGGGCCTTGGGGGATCTCCAGCACACTTTATTTAAAATAAGAGTGCAATATATATAAGTTTTTCTTTTTAAAATTCAATTACCCGGCCCATTTTATCACTCACTGTAGGAGAAAGACAGAAAAGATCGCTACACAGCTAAATAACAATGCAACATAGAGATTCATCGTCCTGCCTGTTAGCCGAGAATATAACCTGTTAACTGAGAACAGACACTACATTACTAAGAGTGATGCCAAAATAGCATACCGTTCTTCCAATTTCATTAATGATCTCGTACCTACTAAAAGGCACAACACCAACCAATCAATGCCGGGGTTTACAAAATTCCATGCGAGTCATGAAACAAAATTTATGCTGGGATAACCTCAAGAAGTATCACACAACGAATCTGTTAGTTAGTTAGTTACCATTTTGTCCTAGGCACATGTCGATTAGACACTAGTGGAGTCATCACTACCAGCAACACCATAGCTCAGACTACAGGGAGTTTCATAACATCTACAATACCAGCACAACGTATTTTACTCAAACTAAACACAAGCATCACTTAGCCCCTTCCCTTCTTCCTCTCAACGTACCTCGCAGTGACTCTCGCCTCAATACCACTTCTGTAACTGGAGGTAGATTTCATCCAAGCAGGATAGTACCTGGAGAGGGTTTCGGGGTTCAACGCCCCCGCGGCCCGGTCTGTGACCAGGCCTCATGGTGGATCGGGGCCTGATCAACCAGGCTGTTACTGTTGGCCGCACGCAACCCGACGTACGAACCACAGCCCGGCTGGTCAGGTACTAACTTTAGGTGCCTGTTCCTTGAATCCAAAGCCCTTTATTAGCATCAGTCTCTCTTGAAAAAGCTTAGTAACATAACATTACACTGTGAGAGCCTAGGCAGTAGACACCACAACACGTCTGAAAATTCACAGCACTGAAATAACTTAAAAATAATTATTCAAATAGTCTTTCATGATTAATAAACACCTATAAAATTTTACTGCGAAATAGTTGTTAAAATACAATTTCCTTACATATTAAAGCTGATTTGAGAGGAAATATATTATAAAATAATATTTATTCCCTTAGGTTGGATTCCAACACCATCTACGAGATCTCTTACTGCTACACTGGAATTATTGGCATCATGTTCACCATTGTTGTTGGGACTTTAGTCTCGTTGTGCACTGGTGAGTCTCGTTGTGCACTGGTGAGTTTCTTCATACAGTGTACCAGTCTTTCCCACACTTACTTACTGTACCCGACTCTTTTTCTCTCACACCCACAGTACGTCAGTGAGTCTCTCCTGTAAGATTAATATCCCAAGTGACAGACTCTTTGCTAATCCTTGAAACACTTGCAAATTTATCACCTGCAGGTCTAGTCACCACGCAGTGTAGGGTCACTTATTATGTCATAATCGCTGCCACCACTCAGGTGGTACAGGGAAAACTGATGCACTGTCACATCACTAAACCCACAAACAAAAATATAAATACATGACGGCAGGAATGAACAGTCGGTAATTGGCTTGAACTGTGTTAGAGAAGCAAAACACATTACAATACTTCACTAGGTAACGGACATTACGACATAAACACTTGAATAAACGTATTGAGGTTACTTAAAGAGTTCTTGGCACCAGTCTAATAGTAGCTCAACTGTCATTAAACGAATAAGCCAAACTGCAATTTAGTCAGTGAAGAAGTCGGTGATTGGCTGAGTAGTAGATAATGAGAGCGAATGAGAATCTCTGAAGACTTAAAACCGATCAGACTCTCTTGTCCCTCGTGCCTAAATCAAAAGGTACTGATTTCCCATATTCCTCTAAGTTTGAGTCAGTCACAACTGTGCCAGCTACCTACATCACGATGACCTCACTCAGCGAGGTGGCTGCAGATGGGTCACTCACCGAGGTGGCTGCAGATGGGTCACTCACCGAGGTGGCTGCAGATGGGTCACTCACCCAGGTGGCTGCAGATGGGTCACTCACCGAGGTGGCTGCAGATGGGTCACTCACCCAGGTGGCTGCAGATGGGTCACTCACCCAGGTGGCTGCAGATGGGTCACTCACCCAGGTGGCTGCAGATGGGTCACTCACCCAGGTGGCTGCAGATGGGTCACTCACCCAGGTGGCTGCAGATGGGTCACTCACCCAGGTGGCTGCAGATGGGTCACTCACCCAGGTGGCTGCAGATGGGTCACTCACCAGGTGGCTGCAGATGGGTCACTCACCCAGGTGGCTGCAGATGGGTCACTACACCAGGTGGCTGCAGATGGGTCACTCACCCAGGTGGCTGCAGATGGGTCACTCACCCAGGTGGCTGCAGATGGGTCACTCACCCAGGTGGCTGCAGATGGGTCACTCACCCAGGTGGCTGCAGATGGGTCACTCACCCAGGTGGCTGCAGATGGGTCACTCACCCAGGTGGCTGCAGATGGGTCACTCGACCCAGGTGGCTGCAGATGGGTCACTCAGCCAGGTGGCTGCAGATGGGTCCAACGAGATGGTCCAAAGGTGGCTGCAGATGGGTCACTCAGCGAGGTGGCTGCATGAACATGTAGGATTCACTCACCCAGGTGGCTGCAGAGGGTCACTCACAAGGTGGCTGCAGATGGGTCACTCACCCAGGTGGCTGCAGATGGGTCACTCACCAGGTGGCTGCAGATGGGTCACTACACCCAGGTGGCTGCAGATGGGTCACTCACCCAGGTGGCTGCAGATGGTCACTCACCCAGGTGGCTGCAGATGGGTCACTCACCCAGGTGGCTGCAGATGGGTCACTCACCCAGGTGGCTGCAGATGGGTCACTCACCCAGGTGGCTGCAGATGGGTCACTCACCCAGGTGGTTGCCTCACCGACCCAGCCTTGGCTTGACCATGCTCAGATATAACTACCTACCAGGATCTGTCTAAAGTCGATGGTTTATTGAAGAAAGAGAGTTATTCTAAAATACGAAAATAGGATAAAAAAAATAGTAACCAAAATGACACAAACATTCAAAGTATTAGTGAATCTCTCCTCCCACACACAGTGTACCAGTGAGTCTCACGTACATACAGTGTACCAGTGAGCCTCACGTACATACAGTGTAACAGAGTGTGGAGGAAAATTCTTCACCTCCACTAGAAGGGGGGGCGTAGTACCAATCACCACTAAGGAGGGAGGAAATTGGAGAGGGGAGTAAGTAACCGATTCTCCCTCCCTCTTCTTTATTTATTACATGTACAAGGTATACAGGCCTAGCTGACATCAATGACATACTACTATATAGAAAGCTGCTTGTTATGCAGAGCATGTCCCAGGATGCGACCCACACCAGTCGTCTAACAACCAAGTATCCATTTTACTGATGGGTGAACATAGACAACCGGTGTAAAGAAACACGCCTAATGTTTCTACCCTTGCTGGGAATCGAACCCAGACCCTCCCGTGTGAAGCGATTGTTTTAGCCACCAGGCCACGGGGCACCTCGTGAGAGAACTAATGTAATATTGCATTTCTTGACATATGAATCCATGATGGCTCATTATACATTTCATCCTGTCTCATCAAGCTAGGATCTACATTTAATCAATGCCTAACGTGTCTGACATTCGCCATATATATATATATATATGGCAACCTTCTGCCCAGTGCCTGGCCTAGAGGCATTTTCAAATGGGCGGCAGTAGGTGGTTTGTTCTCATAGGAGTAGGCTTTGCAGGAGCCAGAGACACCATGTAGCAGGTGTTAGGTTTTCTGCGAGGGGCCATTATCAACGATATTGCTGTCATTGATGGAAGGCCGGGTCAACATTTGGAGAAGACCCGGGCCGGACATACCGGCGTACCTACAACAACAATGCTGTCATTAGCAAATTAAATGATCGCATTATACAGCCCGGAAGACCCGATTAAGTGATTAGTGATCCTTAAGTTACAACGGATTCACAATGGCGTGGAAGAAACGTGACCTCGTATTGTCGTGCACGGCGACCCACCAACTGCGACCACCCCGGGATGAAGTACAGACAGCCTTGTAGCCACACCTGTACAGGCTAGGTAGCCTTCTTACCATGATATCTCATTCATTAAGTCTCTCATAACCATACAGTCAGGTGGCACGCACACGAGGCAACGTCTCCACCAACACAGTGCCCTGGGTAGTCAGTGTCTGGATCTGAGCCCAGGAGTTAGTGTCGACACAGGTTCTCCCCCCCCTTCCCCGCTCACTAAACTGATAGTTTTCACACAGCCCGTCCTATTTAGGGGAGTTTTCCCTGAAAGAAACTTGGGACGGCTTGAGTTTCTGCTAAGCTTGATTAGTATGTGACTGATTAATGTCTCCCACATACAGCATACCAGTGAGTCTCTATAACATACAGTGCACCAGTGAGTCTCTATAACATACAGTGTACCAGTGAGTCTCTATAACATACAGTGCACTAGTGAGTCTCTATAACATACAGTGCACCAGTGAGTCTCTTCCACATACAGTGCATCAGTGAGTCTCTTCCACATACAGTGCATCAGTGAGTCTCTCCAACATACAGTGCACCAGTGAGTCTCCTCTCACTGTGAGAACTTTCAACTACAGTACTGACTCGCACAGTCTCCTAATCCCTCTGGGTTAAGTTTATTTAGGTATAGAAGCACATAGGTACAGTTAAACAAATTTAGTGACTATAATTATCATCCATAGTCAGACGAAGTGACATTTATATCAGGGTCCTTGGGATATCTTATTATTTAAAGCCTAGCTGTAAGATTCAGTAGAAAGCAGTCATTCGTATCACCCATGACTTTAATAATAACTACTAATTTTCTGTGAAAATATAGGTATTTGTTAACAAATTAAAAATGAAATATATTATAGTAATGACAAATTATGTGTTATATGGAAGTGAAGCACGATCTTAAAATATTGCAGTTTTATTAATATAAAGTATGGTTTACAATTGGTTCGGAAAAAGTGAAATTATTGAAATACTTTATAGAATGTCCCTGGTTAGTGGTAGTGTTTATATGGTAGTGTTTATATGGTAGTGTTGAGACGGTTTGGTCATGTAGAAATCTTGGAGCATGATATGATTAATAGGTGTGAAAAGAGGCATAAGGGACATTCCATGAAGGGTTGAAGATGAGTGAAGAGAAGGTTTTCAAAGGTAGAGGCTTGAACATCCAGCAGGCATGTGTGGGATAGATAAATGACACTGATTCATTAATCTGACATATAGAGATAAATGATATAGAACCAACAAGATGATACACGAGACACTTGTGAAACATTTGGGTATCTTTATTCCGGAAACGTTTCGCCAGCCAGTGACTTCTTCAGTCCATTCCAGAGAAAGGTGGAAGATGAGGAGTTTTAGGTAATAATTCCTTCAATACTGATGGACTAAACATAGACTCCAGGATGAGCTACTGATTACCTCAAACTCGTCCTCATCTTCCACCTTTCTCTACGATGGACTGAAGAAGCCACTGGCGGGCGAAACGTTTCCGGAATAAAGATACCCAAATGTTTCACAAGTGTCTCGTGTATCATCTTGTTGGTTCTATATCATTTATCTCTATATGTCAGATTAATGAATCAGTGTGAGTGGAGGAAAAAGTGGTTTTCTGGTGATTTTAAAAGTTACAATGTAAACGTTGTAATATCAGTGAAGGGATTCAAAAAACCTGCTAGACGTTGTTTTAAAATTGTGAAGTACAATGCCTGTACTTTGTTAGCTGGGTACGGATGTGGCAGTTTTGTGGAAAAACAGGTAGAGTAAGAGTTATGATGAATATCTTTCTTCTTTACGTCACCATGCATTGGTAGGAAACAACCAATCTAATTTACTTCACATTTTATCCTTGCTTCAGGTGCAGAGAATCCGTGTGAAGAGAAGGGAGTGGTGAACCCGACGTGTGGCCGAGCCTACAAGCGTCTCTTGAAGTTCCTCAGGAAACCCAATACATACACACTAACACAAGCCCCGATTCAGACCTAAGATGCTGCCCCCCACACTCACACAAGACCTAAGATGCTGCCCCCACACTCACACAAGACCTAAGATGCTGACCCACACACTCACACAAGACCTAAGATGCTAACCCACACACTCGCACAAGACCTAAGATGCTGACCCACACTCACACAAGACCTAAGATGCTGATCCACACACTCGCACAAGACCTAAGATGCTGACCCACACACTCACACAAGACCTAAGATGCTGACCCACACTCACACAAGACCTAAGATGCTGATCCACACACTCGCACAAGACCTAAGATGCTGACCCACACACTCACACAAGACCTAAGATGCTAACCCACACACTCACACAAGACCTAAGATGCTGACCCACACACTCACACAAGACCTAAGATGCTAACCCACACACTCACACAAGACCTAAGATGCTGACCCACACACTCACACAAGACCTAAGATGCTGACCCACATATTCACCTCATTGTGTCTACGTGGTCACATGATTTAAATGTATTTCAACGTTAAAGAATTATCTTAGGTATTGATCCCATGTTTTTCTTTTTTTAAACGGGATATAAAATGAAGATTAGGTAAGCCAGCTCGACTTGACTAGTTTCGAGTCACCAGCTGAAAAAGACCCTTGTTGAAAGACACTTGTCCTCCTCCCTGACACCAGAGTAGCGTGTCAGGAGACACTTGTCCTCCTCCCTGACACCAGAGTAGCATGTCAGGAGACACTTCTCCTCCCAGACACCAGAGTAGCGTGTCAGGAGACACTTGTCCTCTTCCCTGACACCAGAGTAGCATGTCAGGAGACACTTGTCCCATCTATTATCATTCTATCATGCAGGAGGAGCCACATGTCTATGGTGCATCCAACAACATAAGCAGACTCTTGGATGTCACTACCGCCCGCCTCCGGCTGGGTTACAAGTATCTTTGGCAGGTTAAATCACCACCACCAGATGTAGACCAAACAAGATGTAAACTTTGCCAGTTGGATTATTGTCACACCCTGCGTCATTATGTACTGGAGTGCGATAAAAATTAATGAATTCAGAGACAACTCACTCAGAAATGTTCAAGATATGTCAAAGTATTTTATCCACAGTGGTATATTACAGACCATTCTGGAAAAATACCCTGACTTTGCTCCCTGTAAATAAAGCATTGCCACGTGTGTGTGTGTGTGTGTGTGTGTGTATGTGTGTATGTATATACATGTATGTGTGTGTGTATATGTATGTGTATATGTATATGTGTGTGTGTGACACAACAATTAAAATTTGCATCAATAACTCATTACAGTTGTGGCTGGGTGTAGACTAATAGATTGCTCATTGCTTTATAATTTGTTCATGAGTGCAACCATGTACAGACGTAAGTAAATTTACTTACATGATTCATTACCTTGTAACTAGTGAATTCATTACCATTGTACCTTGTTCAGCTATCAAAACTTTGGGGCCCAGTCTCTGGACCCTATATATACCTCTGTAATCTGCAAATACCTTTGTAACTTGTCATGATTGTGACCATCTGAGTTCATTACCTTTGTAACTTGCTCAGCTATCAAACTTTGAGGTCCAGTCCCTGGACCCATTATGTACCTCTGTAATCTTTTGACTACCGCCCACAGGATGGGTATGGGGTGCATAATAATGATATCAAACTAACTAACTCCTCCCTGACACCAGAGTAGCATGTCAGGAGACACTTGTCCTCCTCCCTGACACCATAATAGCGTGTCAGGAGACACTTGTCCTCCCCCTGACAACAGAGTAGCGTGTCTAAAGACACTAGGGGGAGAGAGCACAACTTTGTAGTACCCACAGTCAGTGGCCAGGCTTCAAACACTTTTTATTGTACAGCAATAAAGGAATGGAACAGACTGCCTGCACATGTCAAAGCCAGTCATAGCATGAGCCAGTTCAAGAAGAGAACCAAAAGGTACCTAATGAATGTAGCGACAGAAAGGGAGGTTTTCGTTAGTTTGATATCTTTATTATGCACCCCATACCCATCCTGTGGGCGGTAGTCAAAAGATTACAGAAGTACATAATGGGTCCAGGGACTGGACCCCAAAGTTTTGATAGCTGAGCAAGTTACAAAGGTAATGAACTAACAAGCTACAAAGGTAATGAACTCACAAGTTACAAAGGTAGTGAAACATGTAAGTAAATTTACTTACTTACGTTTATACATGGTTACAATAAACAAAACAAACAAACAAACAAACAAATTTTATTTCATTGCAGATTACATAGGTATCGGTAGTTACAATGTAAATTGAGTGCAAGGAGAGCCACTGACATGCCATGGCATTAGGGGCAGCTTATTCTAGTCCTTAAAGACTATGTACTTAATATTAGAGAAAATTATTGAGTTTATTCTAGTTAAAAATTATTTTCGAAATTACAATATGATGAAATTTTACTGTTTAAATTATTATATAATGATATTAGATCTTAGATTGTTACAGGTGTTAAGATTCTTGAATGATAATATGGAATTGTGATTATCTTAAGGAAAATAACATTGAGCATTTTTGACATTAACTTATAATATGAGTAGGGGGTAACATAATAGTAACATAGTATTATTAAAAATTGAGATTATCGTATAGGAAAGTAATAATGAGCATTTTTCAAAGTAGTTTATAGTATGATCATTTAGTTTTGGGTGAGTAGGTGGTTTTTGAGTTGTCTCTTAAATTGATTTTCAGACAAGATTATCTTAATATTTACTGGTAATGAATTCCATATTCTGGGGCCCTTTATGTGCATAGAAATTTTACATAGGTTGATATGAACACGGGGTATATCAAAAAGTGATCTGTGTCTTGTGTTGTGGTCATGGGTCCTATTAAAGTTGGTGAGGAGAATTTTGAGCAGAGGGTTTATATTAGAGTGTAAAGTTTTATATATGTAGTAGGCACAAGAGTAAGTATGAATGTTCTTTACGGTGAGTAGTTTGAGACTTTTGAATATTGGTGGAGTATGCTGTCTAGAGTGGGAATTTGTTATCATTCTGACTGCGGCCTTTTGTTGTGCTATGAGTGGTCTAAGGTGATTTAACGTTGTTGATCCCCATGCACAGATTCCATAGGTGAGATACGGGTAGATAAGTGAATGATATAGTGCAAGGAGAGCTGATTGAGGTACATAATAGCGTATCTTTGATAATATGCCTACTGTCTTCGAGATTTTCTTGGAAATTTGTTGTATATGTGTTTGGAATTTAAGGCTACTGTCAAGGTGGATTCCTAGGAATTTTCCCTCTGTGAGTCTTGTGATGGGTGTACCATTGAGTGTTATGTTAAGTGGAACATTTGTGGCTTTGCTTCCAAACTGTATGAAGTAGGTCTTGTCAGTATTGAGAGTAAGCTTGTTAGTCGTCATCCATGTTGATATTTTCTGTAATTCGGCATTAACAGTGTTGGCCAGTATAACTGGATTTGGGTGAGAGAAGACATATGTTGTGTCATCTGCAAATATAATGGGTTTGAGTAGTTGTGATGCATTCGGTAGGTCATTTATGTAAATGAGGAATAGGAGTGGCCCCAGGACACTTCCTTGAGGGACTCCGACTGTAATTTGTTGTGTGGAAGAGTTCGCTCCATTTGTGTACACGTATTGGCTTCTGTTGGTGAGGTATGACTTTAGGTAGTTGAGTGGGTGCCCCCTTATACCATAGTGTGCTAATTTTTGTGAGCAGTAAATCATGGTCGACTGTATCAAAAGCTTTGCGTAGATCAATGAAGATTCCCAGTGGGACTTCTTTTTTCTCAAGTGCTGTATATATTAACTCATCATGAACAAATTATAAAGCAATGAACAATTCACTAGTCTACACCCGGTCACAACTGTAATGAGTTCTTGGTGCAAATTTTATTGTTGGATCACATACACACATACATACACACTTACATATACACATACACACATACACATACACACACATATATACATACGCACACACAACAGGCCCAGCCTTCAATCGACATGTGCATAGGACAAAATGGCAATCAACACGCACGCACACGCACACACACACACACACACACACACACACACACACACACACACACACACACACACACGCACGTGTCAATGCTTTATTTACAGGGAGCAAAGTCAGGGTATTTTCCAGAATGGTCTGTAATATACCACTGTGGATAAAATACTTTGACATATCTTGAACATTTCTGAGTGAGTAGTCTCTGAATTCATTAATTTTATCGCACTCCAGTACATAATGACGCAGGGTGTGACAATAATCCAACTGACAAAGTTTACATTTTGTTTGGTCTACATCTGGTGGTGGTGGTGATTTAATCTGCCAAAGATACTTGTAACCCAGCCGTAGGCGGGCGGTAGTGACATCCAAGAGTTTGTTTTAGTTTGATATCTTTATTATGCACCCCATACCCATCCTGTGGGCGGTAGTCAAAAGATTACAGAGGTACATAATGGGTCCAGGGACTGGACCTCAAAGTTTGATAGCTGAGCAAGTTACAAAGGTAATGAACTCAGATGGTCACAATCATGACAAGTTACAAAGGTATTTGCAGATTACAGAGGTATATATAGGGTCCAGAGACTGGGCCCCAAAGTTTTGATAGCTGAACAAGGTACAATGGTAATTAATTCACTAGTTACAAGGTAATGAATCATGTAAGTAAATTTACTTACGACTGTACATGGTTGCACTCATGAACAAATTATAAAGCAATGAGCAATCTATTAGTCTACACCCAGCCACAACTGTAATGAGTTATTGGTGCAAATTTTAATTGTTGGGTCACACACACACACATATACATATACACATACATATATATACACACACATACACACACAGTCTGGAACCCACACCTGGTCAAGCACGTAAGGAAACTAGAGAAAGTGCAAAGGTTTGCGACAAGGTTAGTTCCACAACTCAGGGGTTTGTCTTATGAAGAAAGGTTGAGGGAAATAGGACTAACAACACTGGAGGTAAGAAGGGTCAGAGGAGACATGATAACGACATACAAAATACTGCGGGGAATTGACAAGGTAGATAGTGACAGTTTGTTTCAGAGAGGAAACACAGAAACAAGGGGACACAACTGGAAGCTGAAGACTCAGATGAGTCAAAGGGATGTCAGGAAACATTTCTTCAGCCACAGAGTAGTCAGGAAGTGGAATGGACTAGAGAAAGATATAGTGGAGGCAGGAACCATACATAGTTTTAAGACAAGGTATGATAAAGCTCATGGAGCAGGGAGCAGGAGACAGTAGCAGACAGCGAAGAGGCGGGGCCAGGAGCTGAGTCTCGACCCCTGCAACCACAATTAGGTGAGTACAATTAGGTGAGTACATACATGTATATACATACACACACACACACACACACACACACACACACACACACACACACACACACACACACACACACACACGTGTCAATGCTTTATTTACAGGGAGCAAAGTCAGGGTATTTTTCCAGAATGGTCTGTAATATACCACTGTGGATAAAATACTTTGACATATCTTGAACATTTCTGAATGAGTAGTCTCTGAATTCATTAATTTTATCGCACTCCAGTACATAATGACGCAGGGTGTGACAATAATCCAACTGGCAAAGTTTACATCTTGTTTGGTCTACATCTGGTGGTGGTGATTTAACCTGCCAAAGATACTTGTAACCCAGCCGGAGGCGGGCGGTAGTGACATCCGAGAGTCTGCTTATGTTGTTGGATGCACCATAGACATGTGGCTCCTCCTGCATGATAGAATGATGATAGATGGACTGACTGGTGTCAATCTCCCTGAGTCTTAAGTCAATAAAATTCAGTTGAAGTTCTTTTCGTATTATTGTTCTCAAACTGCTAACTGACAAGCCAAGATTGTAATCTATCCCCTCTTTGAAAGCATAAAACTTAGCCAATTTATCAGTTCTATCATGCATCTGAAGACCAATGTGAGATGGAATCCACAGCATGTGCACTCTGACTCTACTATCCACAATCCTACCATACCTGTGTCTGGCTTCTGACACAAGCATGCTACAAGTTATACTTGATGAGTTGAGAGCATTTATGGATGACAGAGAATCAGTTACAATTAGAGAGTTAACCTTAGATACATGGACGCCCAA
This sequence comes from Cherax destructor, assembly GCA_009830355.1. Lineage (NCBI taxonomy): Eukaryota > Metazoa > Arthropoda > Malacostraca > Decapoda > Parastacidae > Cherax > Cherax destructor. The sequence goes on from WNWK01015056.1 coordinate 46,700, forward strand.
GAGTCTGCTTATTTTGTTGGATGCACCATAGACATGTGGCTCCTCCTGCATGATAGAATGATGATAGATGGACTAACTGGTGTCAATCTCCCTGAGTCTTAAGTCAATAAAATTCAGTTGAAGTTCTTTCGTATTATTGTTCTCAAACTGCTAACTGACAAGCCAAGATTGTAATCTACCCCTCTTTGAAAGCATAAACTTAGCCAATTTATCAGTTCTATCATGCATCTGAAGACCAATATGAGATGGAATCCACAGCATGTGCACTCTGACTCTACTATCCACAATCCTACCATACCTGTGTCTGGCTTCTGACACAAGCATGCTACAAGTTATACTTGATGAGTTGAGAGCATATATGGATGACATAGAATCAGTTACAATTAGAGAGTCAACCTTAGATAAATGGACGCATTTGAGTGCAAGGAGTATGGCAAACAGTTCTGTCTGAAGGGTAGAGGCCCAGTTATTGATGCGTGCTCCAATTTCTTTAAGAGAGCCATCACTCTGTATGACAACAGCAGCACTACCAGCTGCACCAGTGGATTGGTGAACAGAACCATCAACGTAAATAATTTGTGAGAGAGTGTGCTGTTTGGCTAAATTATCAATACAGCTTAAGGCATCATGTTTGGCTTCAAGACGAAGCTTTGGTTATGATTTAAGAAGTAGTTTGGGGGGAAATGGAGGGATGGTAGTTTGGAATGGGGTAATATTCCATGGAGCGGAGAAGTGCCGTTGTTGCCTTACTTGCCACAGATCATGTATCTAATTCATGCGGAGGTAGGTTCCAGTTTTTTCGATCCACCTGGAGGGATGTTCACCAGTGCTGAGGAAAGTTTGGAGGGCTTCTGTGTAGGGGTTTGAATGAGCTTGCCTGAGCATATTAACCCCAATTAGGATATTTCTTTCAGTAACACGATCCCTGATGCTTGGAATATCAAGTTCTTTCTGCATATTTAAAATTTTGGCAGTACGAGGGCATCCTAAAATGATCCTCATTGCTTCGTTCTGCAGTTTTTCCAGCCCTCCAAGCTTCCAGTCAGACACAAGAGCAAGTAGTGGCGCAGCATAATCAACCAATGATCTAATATAAGCAAGATACATCATTTTCACAATTTTAACATTAGCACCATACCTGGGGTGAAACCCTGCCACAACTCTAAGTGCTCTCAGCCTTTCTTTGTATTGACGACAAAGTCTCGTTACAACAGGTCCATCTGTTTACATATTCTAGAAGAGACCCATCATGCAACTGGATCTGGCGAACTGTGCCTCTCTGTCGAGGAGGACGCCTATTGAGTATCTTTGTTTTATCAGTAGAGATTATCAACCCCAGGTCCTGACACGAGGCTAGTACATGGTTAAGGATGTTTTGGGTGTAGGAGAATCCGGTGGTGTGAATCATTATATCATCAGCAAAACTGATCATATAATGATGGGGCTGGCTAGGCATAGCATTAAGTAAGGCATTAATTAGAATATTGAATAGAGTGGGACTGAGCACACCTCCCTGTGGGTTCCTAATTCAAAGTCTTCAGTTATACTTCTATGCCCTGGAACAACACAGAAGACTTTCTGTTGGACTAAAGGTAGCCTTTAATCCAGCGGAGAAGCCATCCATCCAACATCCCATTCTGTAAGTTCCACTATGAATTACATGTCGGTTGGCAACATCAAAAGGCAGATTTAAGGTCAAGGAAGGTAGTATGAGCTGTCAGTGTGCAAGTGAGAAAGGTAGCTATGCAATGGTGCACACTCTCCTTCCATGCATGAAGAACCATGCAGGGAGGAGGAATGATTTTTTATATTTTAATAACATACATGTAAAATGTAAATGACTCTTATTCTAGTATATTCTTTATAATGCAAAAACTTATCATCTCCTACATTGTATATTAAGTATTAAATGGACCCCAATGAAATAATCACTGTCTGACTTTTTGGGTTGGCATCAGGAGGGTTTTCTACACATATGCTGCTATGTATGATAATCTATGTAGCTGTATTTGTGCATACTGAATAAGCAGACTGACTGACTTACTATTTGTCCTCCCTGACACCCGAGTAGCGTGTCAGGAGACACTAATCCTCCCTGACACCGAGAACTGTGTCCAGGAGACGCTATCCTTCCCCTGACACCAGAGTAACGTGTCCAGGAACTATTTACAGACACCAGAGAACTGTGTCAGGAGACACTTGTTTTTACACTCACTGCTTTTAAAAATGGCTATTATCATTCTACGAGGAATAGCAACAACGACGAGCGCTATATGGGATTGATGGGGCTGTGCAGTCGCCTTTGAAAAGCTTCTTTTTACACTGCCAGGATGGAAATGAGTTAGAAGTGTGATAGGAAGCCGGACTATGAAGTGAGGAGTGATGGGAGTTTACAGGGACAAGTGAGGGTAATCGGGTATG